>JAHUYU010001914.1:0-15514 GCA_030439765.1 Tripidium arundinaceum | reverse complement strand
GGAAAGGTTAAGGCATCGAGATATCCCTTATGTACCGACGGGTCTAATGGGCAATATCCCTTGTCTTTGGTGGGGTTAATGTGTACCCCTCTACAGAGTTTCTTTGAAGGCTATAAGTTCTGTACTTCTAGATACGAACTAGAGTTGGATTGGAACAAGGACTCGCGAAAGATCGAGATCCAAATTGCAAATGCTTAATTCATTTACCTATGCTATGCTTTGCAACTGCTAAGTCTATTGTTCACATTTATTGTTCTTGTATCAAATGCCTTTATGCAAAATCAATTGCACTCCTTGCTAATACCCAAATGCATACCTCCTTTGTTTATTATATTAGGTAAGTCCTACAGAGTACAATTGAGTACTCACCATGTGATAATCTTGAGTTTTGCAGGTAGTACCGCCCCTGTGCGTGGTTTCTTTTACGCTCCAGAGTCCCAGAAGGAAGAAGAGTGGTAGAGAAGCCAATGCTTCGTAGTTGCATGACAGTGGCACATTCATGCAATGTGTATCTTTCAAAAACTATGTTAAAGACTTCCGTCTACCCATATTAATAGTGTTTTTCAGAGACGAACATTTTAAGATGCCCACCTGTGTAAATCATTAACAACGGCGGGCATTTTCCTGGAGGCCACCTGACCATTTACATAGGTAGTCCCTAGATGTGCCTGCCTCTGTTAATTAGAGACATTGTCTGCTAAAATTATTTTCCTAGTAGTGAAAGGTGTCAGGATCAACACCCTTTTAAATGAGTACCCAAGATAATAGTCTTCCATTGACTATTAAATTGGATGGCTCACTTAATCGGTCATCCCGGTACACCTCCCATACGATGTACTAACAATTGCCAACCTTCATCCAGGATCAAGCTCAAGAGAGAGAATACATCACAACCACAGATAGAACATATTACAAGTTCAAAGTACTTAAGTTTTTCAAGCCAGGTGTTCACATACTTAGTTTATAACACCATCAAGTTCAACATCACATACTAACATCAGAATCCAACGGAAGTCTTTAACATAGTTTTTGAAAGATACACATTGCATGAATGTGCCACTGTCATGCAACTACGAAGCATTGGCTTCTCTACCACTCTTCTTCCTTCTGGGACTCTGGAGCGTAAAAGAAACCACGCACAGGGGCGGTACTACCTGCAAAACTCAAGATTATCACATGGTGAGTACTCAATTGTACTCTGTAGGACTTACCTAATATAATAAACAAAGGAGGTATGCATTTGGGTATTAGCAAGGAGTGCAATTGATTTTGCATAAAGGCATTTGATACAAGAACAATAAATGTGAACAATAGACTTAGCAGTTGCAAAGCATAGCATAGGTAAATGAATTAAGCATTTGCAATTTGGATCTCGATCTTTCGCGAGTCCTTGTTCCAATCCAACTCTAGTTCGTATCTAGAAGTACAGAACTTATAGCCTTCAAAGAAACTCTGTAGAGGGGTACACATTAACCCCACCAAAGACAAGGGATATTGCCCATTAGACCCGTCGGTACATAAGGGATATCTCGATGCCTTAACCTTTCCCTAATCCGGCCACAAGTGTCCATGAATGGTTTGACATGTCCATGGGTAATGGAATCCCATCTACCCAACTCCACCTTCGCGCCGAATCCACGGATAGACCGGTCGCAATTAGATACTTGGCTTGTCACCCCCATTTGCGACAAGTGGTTTGTACAATTTTATGTTCATGACTTACTACCACAGATACACGGTCCTTAATCGGTTAGCGAGCTATGTCACCCAAGATCATCACCCATCTTGCCATGACCCAACCCCTCGCAGACCATTCATCACCATTCATTCATCATTGATCACGTTTTAGATCATAATCCATGTATGTTGCTTTAGTGGTCAAACATGTCCTATATCGTGCGAGTAATGAGAAACCCATCATTAGCTCGACTTCTACCGACTAAGCAATCTAAGCATGAATTATCGGTACTTGAAAGTAAACAAGCAAAGTTTGAGTGGTGTGGTAGCATCAAGGTATGGAAGCTCAATTAGGAAACTGTTGGGGATTTGACTTCGCTAGAAAACTTTGTCCCAGGAAACTTTGGAGTTTGAACAGTTAAATTTTGATTTCAAGGTTTATTCGCAGGAAAAAAGTGCGAAGACAAACATTTGACTTCGCTAGGAAACAAAAGGCGCGGAGATGAAGACGTCGTTTGGAAAAGGATGATAGCGAAGATGGATTTTTAACTTCGCTCGAGAAGACGGAGCAAGCGAAGATGGAATTTTGACTTCGCTGGACAAAGTCAGGGAGATAGAATTTCAACTAAAAATTTGGACTTCGCTAAAAGGAAAGCGAAGTCGACAATGACCAAGGCGGAGTTGGTCAAAGAAATGAAGATATGGAAGATTGAACCAGAAGTTTAATCCTGAAGGCGAAATGATGACTTCGCCCCTGTAAAATTGAGTAGTTGTATTGTTTAGTTAGAAGGGCAAAATGGCCATTTATATGTAATTGCGAAGATGGGGGCCCCTATAAATACCCCTTCAAACATGTACTGTACGACCATGAAATGAATACGAGTTTTGCCCCGTGTATAAACTTTGTGTTCATTGATCGTTGGTCCCAACATCTGGCGCCCACCGTTTGTGTGTGCACGAAAACTCCCACAACCTCAAGTGAAGAATGGCCAAGACGAGCAAGAAGGTGGTTGCTGGCACAACCGAAGACGACCAAAGAACGATTAACGAAGATCAAGATCTCGTGAATCAAAATTTGCAAGATCAAGTTTTATCCAAAGAACGAGAACTCGATGAACAAAGACTTAAAGAACTACAAGACCAACTAATGGCAAAGCAAAAAGAACTTGAAGAATGTCGAGCAAGAGCAAGAGAAAAGTCCCTCAAGCAAAAGATAGAAGAGGCCGAGCCACACTTCGCCACATCAATGAAGAAATCCAAAGCTCAACGCACGAAGTCATACATATGGACGATCCAAATTCTGCAGCAAAAAACTCTCAAGAGTGAAGCTCCCAGAAAACTTTCATATCAGTTGACCCAAGCTCACCCCTGTCAACAAACTTGCAACTAAGCCAATGGCCCCTGGGCTACAAATTCAACATGCTCCCAACATTTGATGGTCAATCAGACCCAAGGCAATTTTTGATGAGCTTTGAAACCGCAGTAATTTCTGGAGGAGGAGATGAAACAACACTAGCAAAGTCACTAGTAATGGCAGTAAAAGGACCAGCTCAACTATGGTATTCTTCCTTAAGGCCCAAAACAATCCAATCCTGGGTGTAGTTAAAAGCAAATCTTCTCATCGATTTCCAAGGATTTTAGCCTTCTGGAGTCACACTCATAGATTTATTCAATTGCAAGCAACAACTGAAGGAGCCATTATCTCAGTACTATCGAAGATTCATTCAATGCAAAGCCCAACTCCCGAACATACCAGATGAGGTGGTAATCATAGCGGCTATCAAGGGGCTCCGCAAAGGACAGTGTGCATCACATTTCGCCCGAGAACCACCAAACTCAGTCACAGAACTATATGAAGTCATGCAAAAGTATTGCAAATCAGATGATGATCACAGAAAAAGAACAGAAGAAGAAAACAATTTTAGACCTCAAATCAAGACGAACAACAATTACAACCTTCCAAGAGCAAATAACTTTGAGCGAAGACCCGCAACTTCTTATCATGTCAATCAAATAGACAATGAAAATGCAATGACTGCCGAGAGCAACTTTTCACAGCAAAACAATTTCAATCAAAGAAGACAACCTGATGAAAGAAGTTTCGACAGGGGAAGATTCAATTCTAGAGGACCCCTCAAAGGAGGAAGAAATGGCGAAAGAAAACCTCTAAGGCCAGAAGATATGTTTTGTGACTGAGTTTGGTGGTTCTCGGGCGAAATGTGATGCACACTGTCCTTTGCGGAGCCCCTTGATAGCCGCTATGATTACCACCTCATCTGGTATGTTCGGGAGTTGGGCTTTGCATTGAATGAATCTTCGATAGTACTGAGATAATGGCTCCTTCAGTTGTTGCTTGCAATTGAATAAATCTATGAGTGTGACTCCAGAAGGCTAAAATCCTTGGAAATCGATGAGAAGATTTGCTTTTAACTACACCCAGGATTGGATTGTTTTGGGCCTTAAGGAAGAATACCATAGTTGAGCTGGTCCTTTTACTGCCATTACTAGTGACTTTGCTAGTGTTGTTTCATCTCCTCCTCCAGAAATTACTGCGGTTTCAAAGCTCATCAAAAATTGCCTTGGGTCTGATTGACCATCAAATGTTGGGAGCATGTTGAATTTGTAGCCCAGGGGCCATTGGCTTAGTTGCAAGTTTGTTGACAGGGGTGAGCTTGGGTCAACTGATATGAAAGTTTTCTGGGAGCTTCACTCTTGAGAGTTTTTTGCTGCAGAATTTGGATCGTCCATATGTATGACTTCGTGCGTTGAGCTTTGGATTTCTTCATTGATGTGGCGAAGTGTGGCTCGGCCTCTTCTATCTTTTGCTTGAGGGACTTTTCTCTTGCTCTTGCTCGACATTCTTCAAGTTCTTTTTGCTTTGCCATTAGTTGGTCTTGTAGTTCTTTAAGTCTTTGTTCATCGAGTTCTCGTTCTTTGGATAAAACTTGATCTTGCAAATTTTGATTCACGAGATCTTGATCTTCGTTAATCGTTCTTTGGTCGTCTTCGGTTGTGCCAGCAACCACCTTCTTGCTCGTCTTGGCCATTCTTCACTTGAGGTTGTGGGAGTTTTCGTGCACACACAAACGGTGGGCGCCAGATGTTGGGACCAACGATCAATGAACACAAAGTTTATACACGGGGCAAAACTCGTATTCATTTCATGGTCGTACAGTACATGTTTGAAGGGGTATTTATAGGGGCCCCCATCTTCGCAATTACATATAAATGGCCATTTTGCCCTTCTAACTAAACAATACAACTACTCAATTTTACAGGGGCGAAGTCATCATTTCGCCTTCAGGATTAAACTTCTGGTTCAATCTTCCATATCTTCATTTCTTTGACCAACTCCGCCTTGGTCATTGTCGACTTCGCTTTCCTTTTAGCGAAGTCCAAATTTTTAGTTGAAATTCTATCTCCCTGACTTTGTCCAGCGAAGTCAAAATTCCATCTTCGCTTGCTCCGTCTTCTCGAGCGAAGTTAAAAATCCATCTTCGCTATCATCCTTTTCCAAACGACGTCTTCATCTCCGCGCCTTTTGTTTCCTAGCGAAGTCAAATGTTTGTCTTCGCACTTTTTTCCTGCGAATAAACCTTGAAATCAAAATTTAACTGTTCAAACTCCAAAGTTTCCTGGGACAAAGTTTTCTAGCGAAGTCAAATCCCCAACAGTTTCCTAATTGAGCTTCCATACCTTGATGCTACCACACCACTCAAACTTTGCTTGTTTACTTTCAAGTACCGATAATTCATGCTTAGATTGCTTAGTCGGTAGAAGTCGAGCTAATGATGGGTTTCTCATTACTCGCACGATATAGGACATGTTTGACCACTAAAGCAACATACATGGATTATGATCTAAAACGTGATCAATGATGAATGAATGGTGATGAATGGTCTGCGAGGGGTTGGGTCATGGCAAGATGGGTGATGATCTTGGGTGACATAGCTCGCTAACCGATTAAGGACCGTGTATCTGTGGTAGTAAGTCATGAACATAAAATTGTACAAACCACTTGTCGCAAATGGGGGTGACAAGCCAAGTATCTAATTGCGACCGGTCTATCCGTGGATTCGGCGCGAAGGTGGAGTTGGGTAGATGGGATTCCATTACCCATGGACATGTCAAACCATTCATGGACACTTGTGGCCGGATTAGGGAAAGGTTAAGGCATCGAGATATCCCTTATGTACCGACGGGTCTAATGGGCAATATCCCTTGTCTTTGGTGGGGTTAATGTGTACCCCTCTACAGAGTTTCTTTGAAGGCTATAAGTTCTGTACTTCTAGATACGAACTAGAGTTGGATTGGAACAAGGACTCGCGAAAGATCGAGATCCAAATTGCAAATGCTTAATTCATTTACCTATGCTATGCTTTGCAACTGCTAAGTCTATTGTTCACATTTATTGTTCTTGTATCAAATGCCTTTATGCAAAATCAATTGCACTCCTTGCTAATACCCAAATGCATACCTCCTTTGTTTATTATATTAGGTAAGTCCTACAGAGTACAATTGAGTACTCACCATGTGATAATCTTGAGTTTTGCAGGTAGTACCGCCCCTGTGCGTGGTTTCTTTTACGCTCCAGAGTCCCAGAAGGAAGAAGAGTGGTAGAGAAGCCAATGCTTCGTAGTTGCATGACAGTGGCACATTCATGCAATGTGTATCTTTCAAAAACTATGTTAAAGACTTCCGTTGGATTCTGATGTTAGTATGTGATGTTGAACTTGATGGTGTTATAAACTAAGTATGTGAACACCTGGCTTGAAAAACTTAAGTACTTTGAACTTGTAATATGTTCTATCTGTGGTTGTGATGTATTCTCTCTCTTGAGCTTGATCCTGGATGAAGGTTGGCAATTGTTAGTACATCGTATGGGAGGTGTACCGGGATGACCGATTAAGTGAGCCATCCAATTTAATAGTCAATGGAAGACTATTATCTTGGGTACTCATTTAAAAGGGTGTTGATCCTGACACCTTTCACTACTAGGAAAATAATTTTAGCAGACAATGTCTCTAATTAACAGAGGCAGGCACATCTAGGGACTACCTATGTAAATGGTCAGGTGGCCTCCAGGAAAATGCCCGCCGTTGTTAATGATTTACACAGGTGGGCATCTTAAAATGTTCGTCTCTGAAAAACACTATTAATATGGGTAGACGTTCTAAGGACCCGCCTCTAGAAACAATTGCATCCAAAAATAATTCATAACTTTTCCATATAGACTCGAATGAAGACGATCTTTATATCAAAATTATAGCCCTCAACACAATCTATAACTTTTTAGTTGAGAAGTTTTTTATTTGAAACTGTATATAGTCTCAAAATATTCTCAAATTTTAAAATTTAGAATTTAAATTATTCAAACAATCTCGGATGTTGACATGGTATATTAAAGTTATAGTTCTCAATACAATCTACAATCTCATAGTTTAAAAGTTTTTTATTTGAAGTTGTTTAGAGTCTCAAATATGTGTTTTAAGTTTTTAGATTTTGAAATTCAAAATTTAGAATTTCAAAGTTGCAGTGGCCAACCCGATCTACAAGTTTGTTGGTGATAAGTTTTTAATTTGAAGTAATTTAAAGTCTCAAATATTTGTTTTAGATTCACATATTTTGAGATTCAATTTTTTTAGATGTTCAAACAACCTTTGAAGGATACACCTTCTATACTCCTTGACAAGATTTAACACTTTGTAGTTGAAACTTTTTTCATTTGGAGTTCGTTTAGGATAAAAAATATTTAATACAAGATTACGAAATATTGACAAAAAAGATAACGTCCTATATGTTCACAAATGTGTGTGTAGTCTAGTGGTTGAGAGGTGTTCTATTTGTTGAAAGGTCTTGGGTTTGAACTTGCAAAGACAAACTGTTTTTGGTTTTCTAAAAATTATTAACAGAGGCAGGCATCTTACAAACCGCCTCTATAAATAGCCATTAACGGTGACCATTTCCCAGAGGCGACCGGCTGCCTGCCTCTAAAAATGGTTTTTGACCGCCTCTGAAATTCCTCGGATGCCTACATACTCACATACTCCCTTACTCCTTAAATATTATGGATTTTTTGTTGTCCTAAATCAGACCAGTTTAAGTTTGGTCAAGTTTGTAGAAAAGAGTATTAACATCTGCCGCATCAAAGAGGTAAATTATGAAAACAAATTCCACATGTACGTAAATGAAGCACATTAGGTATTGCAAATATTACTTTCTTTTCTACAAAACTTCGTCAAACTTAAACTGGTCTGATTTAGGACAACAAAAAATCCATAATATTTAAGGAGTAAGGGAGTATGTGAGTATGTAGGCATCCGAGGAATTTCAGAGGCGGTCAAAAACCATTTTTAGAGGCAGGCAGCCGGTCGCCTCTGGGAAATGGTCACCGTTAATGGCTATTTATAGAGGCGGTTTGTAAGATGCCTGCCTCTGTTAATAATTTTTAGAAAACCAAAAACAGTTTGTCTTTGCAAGTTCAAACCCAAGACCTTTCAACAAATAGAACACCTCTCAACCACTAGACTACACACACATTTGTGAACATATAGGACGTTATCTTTTTTGTCAATATTTCGTAATCTTGTATTAAATATTTTTTATCCTAAACGAACTCCAAATGAAAAAAGTTTCAACTACAAAGTGTTAAATCTTGTCAAGGAGTATAGAAGGTGTATCCTTCAAAGGTTGTTTGAACATCTAAAAAAATTGAATCTCAAAATATGTGAATCTAAAACAAATATTTGAGACTTTAAATTACTTCAAATTAAAAACTTATCACCAACAAACTTGTAGATCGGGTTGGCCACTGCAACTTTGAAATTCTAAATTTTGAATTTCAAAATCTAAAAACTTAAAACACATATTTGAGACTCTAAACAACTTCAAATAAAAAACTTTTAAACTATGAGATTGTAGATTGTATTGAGAACTATAACTTTAATATACCATGTCAACATCCGAGATTGTTTGAATAATTTAAATTCTAAATTTTAAAATTTGAGAATATTTTGAGACTATATACAGTTTCAAATAAAAAACTTCTCAACTAAAAAGTTATAGATTGTGTTGAGGGCTATAATTTTGATATAAAGATCGTCTTCATTCGAGTCTATATGGAAAAGTTATGAATTATTTTTGGATGCAATTGTTTCTAGAGGCGGGTCCTTAGAACGTCTACCCATATTAATAGTGTTTTTCAGAGACGAACATTTTAAGATGCCCACCTGTGTAAATCATTAACAACGGCGGGCATTTTCCTGGAGGCCACCTGACCATTTACATAGGTAGTCCCTAGATGTGCCTGCCTCTGTTAATTAGAGACATTGTCTGCTAAAATTATTTTCCTAGTAGTGAAAGGTGTCAGGATCAACACCCTTTTAAATGAGTACCCAAGATAATAGTCTTCCATTGACTATTAAATTGGATGGCTCACTTAATCGGTCATCCCGGTACACCTCCCATACGATGTACTAACAATTGCCAACCTTCATCCAGGATCAAGCTCAAGAGAGAGAATACATCACAACCACAGATAGAACATATTACAAGTTCAAAGTACTTAAGTTTTTCAAGCCAGGTGTTCACATACTTAGTTTATAACACCATCAAGTTCAACATCACATACTAACATCAGAATCCAACGGAAGTCTTTAACATAGTTTTTGAAAGATACACATTGCATGAATGTGCCACTGTCATGCAACTACGAAGCATTGGCTTCTCTACCACTCTTCTTCCTTCTGGGACTCTGGAGCGTAAAAGAAACCACGCACAGGGGCGGTACTACCTGCAAAACTCAAGATTATCACATGGTGAGTACTCAATTGTACTCTGTAGGACTTACCTAATATAATAAACAAAGGAGGTATGCATTTGGGTATTAGCAAGGAGTGCAATTGATTTTGCATAAAGGCATTTGATACAAGAACAATAAATGTGAACAATAGACTTAGCAGTTGCAAAGCATAGCATAGGTAAATGAATTAAGCATTTGCAATTTGGATCTCGATCTTTCGCGAGTCCTTGTTCCAATCCAACTCTAGTTCGTATCTAGAAGTACAGAACTTATAGCCTTCAAAGAAACTCTGTAGAGGGGTACACATTAACCCCACCAAAGACAAGGGATATTGCCCATTAGACCCGTCGGTACATAAGGGATATCTCGATGCCTTAACCTTTCCCTAATCCGGCCACAAGTGTCCATGAATGGTTTGACATGTCCATGGGTAATGGAATCCCATCTACCCAACTCCACCTTCGCGCCGAATCCACGGATAGACCGGTCGCAATTAGATACTTGGCTTGTCACCCCCATTTGCGACAAGTGGTTTGTACAATTTTATGTTCATGACTTACTACCACAGATACACGGTCCTTAATCGGTTAGCGAGCTATGTCACCCAAGATCATCACCCATCTTGCCATGACCCAACCCCTCGCAGACCATTCATCACCATTCATTCATCATTGATCACGTTTTAGATCATAATCCATGTATGTTGCTTTAGTGGTCAAACATGTCCTATATCGTGCGAGTAATGAGAAACCCATCATTAGCTCGACTTCTACCGACTAAGCAATCTAAGCATGAATTATCGGTACTTGAAAGTAAACAAGCAAAGTTTGAGTGGTGTGGTAGCATCAAGGTATGGAAGCTCAATTAGGAAACTGTTGGGGATTTGACTTCGCTAGAAAACTTTGTCCCAGGAAACTTTGGAGTTTGAACAGTTAAATTTTGATTTCAAGGTTTATTCGCAGGAAAAAAGTGCGAAGACAAACATTTGACTTCGCTAGGAAACAAAAGGCGCGGAGATGAAGACGTCGTTTGGAAAAGGATGATAGCGAAGATGGATTTTTAACTTCGCTCGAGAAGACGGAGCAAGCGAAGATGGAATTTTGACTTCGCTGGACAAAGTCAGGGAGATAGAATTTCAACTAAAAATTTGGACTTCGCTAAAAGGAAAGCGAAGTCGACAATGACCAAGGCGGAGTTGGTCAAAGAAATGAAGATATGGAAGATTGAACCAGAAGTTTAATCCTGAAGGCGAAATGATGACTTCGCCCCTGTAAAATTGAGTAGTTGTATTGTTTAGTTAGAAGGGCAAAATGGCCATTTATATGTAATTGCGAAGATGGGGGCCCCTATAAATACCCCTTCAAACATGTACTGTACGACCATGAAATGAATACGAGTTTTGCCCCGTGTATAAACTTTGTGTTCATTGATCGTTGGTCCCAACATCTGGCGCCCACCGTTTGTGTGTGCACGAAAACTCCCACAACCTCAAGTGAAGAATGGCCAAGACGAGCAAGAAGGTGGTTGCTGGCACAACCGAAGACGACCAAAGAACGATTAACGAAGATCAAGATCTCGTGAATCAAAATTTGCAAGATCAAGTTTTATCCAAAGAACGAGAACTCGATGAACAAAGACTTAAAGAACTACAAGACCAACTAATGGCAAAGCAAAAAGAACTTGAAGAATGTCGAGCAAGAGCAAGAGAAAAGTCCCTCAAGCAAAAGATAGAAGAGGCCGAGCCACACTTCGCCACATCAATGAAGAAATCCAAAGCTCAACGCACGAAGTCATACATATGGACGATCCAAATTCTGCAGCAAAAAACTCTCAAGAGTGAAGCTCCCAGAAAACTTTCATATCAGTTGACCCAAGCTCACCCCTGTCAACAAACTTGCAACTAAGCCAATGGCCCCTGGGCTACAAATTCAACATGCTCCCAACATTTGATGGTCAATCAGACCCAAGGCAATTTTTGATGAGCTTTGAAACCGCAGTAATTTCTGGAGGAGGAGATGAAACAACACTAGCAAAGTCACTAGTAATGGCAGTAAAAGGACCAGCTCAACTATGGTATTCTTCCTTAAGGCCCAAAACAATCCAATCCTGGGTGTAGTTAAAAGCAAATCTTCTCATCGATTTCCAAGGATTTTAGCCTTCTGGAGTCACACTCATAGATTTATTCAATTGCAAGCAACAACTGAAGGAGCCATTATCTCAGTACTATCGAAGATTCATTCAATGCAAAGCCCAACTCCCGAACATACCAGATGAGGTGGTAATCATAGCGGCTATCAAGGGGCTCCGCAAAGGACAGTGTGCATCACATTTCGCCCGAGAACCACCAAACTCAGTCACAGAACTATATGAAGTCATGCAAAAGTATTGCAAATCAGATGATGATCACAGAAAAAGAACAGAAGAAGAAAACAATTTTAGACCTCAAATCAAGACGAACAACAATTACAACCTTCCAAGAGCAAATAACTTTGAGCGAAGACCCGCAACTTCTTATCATGTCAATCAAATAGACAATGAAAATGCAATGACTGCCGAGAGCAACTTTTCACAGCAAAACAATTTCAATCAAAGAAGACAACCTGATGAAAGAAGTTTCGACAGGGGAAGATTCAATTCTAGAGGACCCCTCAAAGGAGGAAGAAATGGCGAAAGAAAACCTCTAAGGCCAGAAGATATGTTTTGTGTCGTCCATGGAAAGGGGGCTGGACACACATAAAAAATGTGTGCAAAAATAAAGAAAAGCATCGAAGAGGTATAAGAAGAAGGCAGGGCAACTTCCCAGCAGAAAGTGGTAAATTATGTTTCACAAGAGAAATCAAGCCAGCAACAAAGCTACTATCCAATTCACTATGGTCATCCTCAAGCAATGCTCCTAGGACCACCACCAATCTACAACACTGAGCCAATCTCAATGTATCAACCAATGTAAAATCAATGGAGGCAACCACAATCTCAACAATCAAACATCCATTAGGCACAACTAGAGGCTTCAGTGGCAAACAATAATAACCAAAGCAACTTCGCCAAACAAGCAGACAATTCTCCAAGTACTTCAATAGCAAACAACAATGCAATAATACCAAGCAGAGGTAGAATACTGACAATAACTGGAGGAAATAGCATGGAGCACGAAACAAACAATCAAAGAAGAAATTACTTTCGAAGAGTAAACTCAATTTCTATAGAGGGGCCTTTCAAAAAGACAAGATGGTCTCATTTGCCAATCACTTTTTCTGAAGAAGACCTCAAGCTCAAAGATTATCCACATATGGATGCAATGGTAATAGAAGCAAATATCGAAGGATGGATAGTATCCAAAATTCTAGTTGATGGTGGAAGTTCTGCAGATATCATATTTGCATCAACACTTGACGCAATGCAAATTGACCGAAAAGTTTTGGGAAGAGCCGACAATCCACTTTTTGGCTTCGGAGGCAAGAGAATTCATTCAATTGGAAGAATAGTTTTGCCAGTTTCATTCGGAACAATCAGCAATGCAAGAATGGAGCAAATTGCCTTTGATGTAGTAGAAATATACTACCCATACAATGCAATTTTTGGCAGAGGAAGTCTAAACGCTTTTGAAGCAGTCATAAGTTACTCATACTTATGCATGAAAATGCCAGCCATCAATGGCATAATCACAGTCTATGGAGATCAGATCAAGGCAAGAAATATCGAGAAAGATTCTTCACCAGGGCAAAAGAACATTCATGCAATTTCAGAATAAGACGAAGAATGTGAAGAAACAGAAAATGCCAAACCTCAGCCAAAGGCACAAGCCTGTGAAGACACCAAGAAAGTTTCACTAGATCCATTGGTCCCAGAAAGACAAGTAACAATTGGAACAGAACTATCACCAGAAGAAGAAAGCAACCTCATCAATTTCCTTCGAAGCAACAAAGATGTCTTTGCCTGGTCATCAAATGATTTGAGGTCTAAAATTGTTTTCTTCTTCTGTTCTTTTTCTGTGATCATCATCTGATTTGCAATACTTTTGCATGACTTCATATAGTTCTGTGACTGAGTTTGGTGGTTCTCGGGCGAAATGTGATGCACACTGTCCTTTGCGGAGCCCCTTGATAGCCGCTATGATTACCACCTCATCTGGTATGTTCGGGAGTTGGGCTTTGCATTGAATGAATCTTCGATAGTACTGAGATAATGGCTCCTTCAGTTGTTGCTTGCAATTGAATAAATCTATGAGTGTGACTCCAGAAGGCTAAAATCCTTGGAAATCGATGAGAAGATTTGCTTTTAACTACACCCAGGATTGGATTGTTTTGGGCCTTAAGGAAGAATACCATAGTTGAGCTGGTCCTTTTACTGCCATTACTAGTGACTTTGCTAGTGTTGTTTCATCTCCTCCTCCAGAAATTACTGCGGTTTCAAAGCTCATCAAAAATTGCCTTGGGTCTGATTGACCATCAAATGTTGGGAGCATGTTGAATTTGTAGCCCAGGGGCCATTGGCTTAGTTGCAAGTTTGTTGACAGGGGTGAGCTTGGGTCAACTGATATGAAAGTTTTCTGGGAGCTTCACTCTTGAGAGTTTTTTGCTGCAGAATTTGGATCGTCCATATGTATGACTTCGTGCGTTGAGCTTTGGATTTCTTCATTGATGTGGCGAAGTGTGGCTCGGCCTCTTCTATCTTTTGCTTGAGGGACTTTTCTCTTGCTCTTGCTCGACATTCTTCAAGTTCTTTTTGCTTTGCCATTAGTTGGTCTTGTAGTTCTTTAAGTCTTTGTTCATCGAGTTCTCGTTCTTTGGATAAAACTTGATCTTGCAAATTTTGATTCACGAGATCTTGATCTTCGTTAATCGTTCTTTGGTCGTCTTCGGTTGTGCCAGCAACCACCTTCTTGCTCGTCTTGGCCATTCTTCACTTGAGGTTGTGGGAGTTTTCGTGCACACACAAACGGTGGGCGCCAGATGTTGGGACCAACGATCAATGAACACAAAGTTTATACACGGGGCAAAACTCGTATTCATTTCATGGTCGTACAGTACATGTTTGAAGGGGTATTTATAGGGGCCCCCATCTTCGCAATTACATATAAATGGCCATTTTGCCCTTCTAACTAAACAATACAACTACTCAATTTTACAGGGGCGAAGTCATCATTTCGCCTTCAGGATTAAACTTCTGGTTCAATCTTCCATATCTTCATTTCTTTGACCAACTCCGCCTTGGTCATTGTCGACTTCGCTTTCCTTTTAGCGAAGTCCAAATTTTTAGTTGAAATTCTATCTCCCTGACTTTGTCCCAGGAAACTTTGGAGTTTGAACAGTTAAATTTTGATTTCAAGGTTTATTCGCAGGAAAAAAGTGCGAAGACAAACATTTGACTTCGCTAGGAAACAAAAGGCGCGGAGATGAAGACGTCGTTTGGAAAAGGATGATAGCGAAGATGGATTTTTAACTTCGCTCGAGAAGACGGAGCAAGCGAAGATGGAATTTTGACTTCGCTGGACAAAGTCAGGGAGATAGAATTTCAACTAAAAATTTGGACTTCGCTAAAAGGAAAGCGAAGTCGACAATGACCAAGGCGGAGTTGGTCAAAGAAATGAAGATATGGAAGATTGAACCAGAAGTTTAATCCTGAAGGCGAAATGATGACTTCGCCCCTGTAAAATTGAGTAGTTGTATTGTTTAGTTAGAAGGGCAAAATGGCCATTTATATGTAATTGCGAAGATGGGGGCCCCTATAAATACCCCTTCAAACATGTACTGTACGACCATGAAATGAATACGAGTTTTGCCCCGTGTATAAACTTTGTGTTCATTGATCGTTGGTCCCAACATCTGGCGCCCACCGTTTGTGTGTGCACGAAAACTCCCACAACCTCAAGTGAAGAATGGCCAAGACGAGCAAGAAGGTGGTTGCTGGCACAACCGAAGACGACCAAAGAACGATTAACGAAGATCAAGATCTCGTGAATCAAAATTTGCAAGATCAAGTTTTATCCAAAGAACGAGAACTCGATGAACAAAGACTTAAAGAACTACAAGACTC
>JAHUYU010002575.1:0-19866 GCA_030439765.1 Tripidium arundinaceum | reverse complement strand
TAAAAGAATTTCTATTGAACCCTCCAAAGAGCACCAAAAGCTTTATAAGAATCACAAGGCATTCCAAAAAGTAAACCTGTAATCCAGCATAAATATGAGTTGAAGTAGTATAATCCCCTGAACAGGACCAACCAGGAGCCTGCAAGACATGACAATACAGAAGATTAGCAGGTCAGCATAAACAATTTCACATTTTTACTGGTTCACTTACTCCTACTTAAGCAACTCAGCTATTTTCAGTACCTTAAAAATCAATTTAAGGAAAAAGTATACATGTTTCTGTCAAAAACAAGTGCTCTGATTACCAAGCATTTGTTGATCTTCTTAAAATTAAAATACATGTAGTGAATGTATAGTGATCGTTTTTTTCAATATTCAAGAGCTAGAGCTACTATAAGAGAACAATAGAAATGGAACTGACTTGCTCATACCTAGTTCTAAGTAATAGAAAAGACAATGTATACTTTTGGTAGCATGAAAAGCATAAAAATAGTTGCCAGTTTTGTGAAATTGCAAGGTCAAAGAATTACCGGTAGATCATATTGAAGGACAACATTGTTGGTGGTTACGCTGGGATATAAAACATACGAACAAAGGTCAGATATCGGAGTAAATGTAGCCAATAAACCAGTGAAGAATAAAACTTACACACTTTCTTTACAGACCTGAAAAGAGACAACTTCCTGCCCAGTGATGCAAAAACAACATCACCCCCAGGCAGTACACAGATATCCCTAATAGCTTTAGTATCAGGAGGGAGGTGGATCTTCTCCATTCCATGTCTATGAAACATGCTAATCTGTTGAAATTAAGAATTGATTTGCGAAAGGTGATTAATCAACAAAAGTTTACTGTAAAAACTGTTACTCACCTGAAGTCATTAAGCAAAAGCTTCTATTAAGACTTGTACCTTTGTAAGGATGTGTTCAGCACCAACTCCATGTGCCCTTCCCGAAGTGAATATAATCTGACTGGATGCATCTATACCCATGACCCGAGCTCCATCAACCAAAAACTCATTCTACAAAACATGCTGCAATTGTGAGTCGGTGAATGACAAAGTTCCTTCATAACTCTACTGCTATAGTGATGCTGCTGTTCCACTGACTGTATGATTGAAGTAGGCATGCTATTGGTCTTTGATATTCGCCAAACTTCAGCACCTTTGCATTCTAGCATGGGTCTATCAACACACCCAGTTCATACAATACACTGTGCTGTAGATGACAGTGGTTCCAGAAAGGTTTTTCTGCTTCTTCTATAGGACCCTGCGTTTGGGATGTAAGCGAAAACAGGTACGCTGTAGTCTGAAAAGTTTGTACCCAATTCGTCAGTTCCTATTGATGTGCTTCTCATGGTCTTTGAAATTAGGATTTGGTTATTTGTAGTTCCCATGAGTTTGGGCTCTTTTTTCAGGCCAAGTTTGGTAAGCGGGATGGAAAACCAAGGGGTCTGCATATCTCTTGCGTGCACCTCTCCATCAAGTGATCTCCTGGTGGCTTCATATCGCCCGAAAGTTGAGCTTCCAGATGATAGTGCCACACCTCAAGTGGCTACACCACAATCACCGGCACTCACTGGTTCAGGAAAGCTAGGATGCCACACACTCCTCAGGAGGACCACCACCACATCCTTTGCCAAGGACCATATCTGCAGTGGTAGCGTAAGTGAGTTGCGAATGTCGAAGTCTGCAATCATACCCTGCAGAGACAATCAGCATCTATTTGCCTATGGCGATGAATCATTCTACGGAGTCCGGACTTGGCGGCTGCCTTCGTTTCAGAGGTACACCGATCTCAAGCCCCACAGGCAACCGGTCCTTGATCTAAGGTTTGCTGAAAGTTCAAATGGGGAGAGGTACCTTCGTTGCTTAAGCGCCGAAAAGCTACAGGTTTTCACAATCAGGTAGCTTAACGGAGACAATCATTGACTTCATTGTTTAGCTTTGTTTCTGGTAGCTGTGCATGCTAACAATTGGTTCTTCACTAGCTTTGCTGTACAAGTACAGACCACTCTTGCTCCGTACAGTTTTTACTAAAGGCGGCGTGTAAAACCATGCTGTACATTTCAAATAACCTGCTGTAAGAGGCTCCAATATATGCCCTCAAAAAAAAAAAAGGCTCCAATATACACCGGCGAGTGAAGGATAGATTGCATATGCTGTAGAGTTGTACTGATGCGGCATCGCATTGTGTCGTAAATCAAGGAAACAAATGGGTAGTAATCTGTCACACCTTTGATGCATCCTGCTATGCCCACTCGCTGATATTTTCAGTTTGTAACCATCATTGTACTTCACTGCTAGGAGAGTCAAGGGCTTAATGGGCCTTAGCCCACTACAGTTAATTAGTCGCTTGCTTAGGAGTCAAGTAAGATCTCTCTATATAACGAGAGGAGATGTATCAATCTAATCAAGCAAGAGATTAGAAGGAAATCCCTTCTATCTTGCCGGCCGCGGGCAAAGCCCTGCGGCCGGCGTTGCCAGAGCCCCTAGCCCTAGCCGCCGCTCTCTGTCTCTCTCACAGTCGCCGCACCCGCCGGCGCGCAAGGAGGCCACGTGCCGCCGCCTGCATTCGCACCACCGCCGATATCTGGTGCTCAAGCATCGGCTGCGGCGCCGTCGTGGTGTCCGTCTGCAGATCGCACAGCCGCCTCACCCGCCGTCGTGCCAGAAGGTCGCGCACCGCTGCCTGCAGCCGCACTATCGCCAACTGGCAGGTGGTCGGCAGCGGCGCCCCAGTGGTCGGCAGCAGCGCCCCGGTGGTCGGTAGTGGCGCCCCGGTGATCGGCAGCGGCGCCAAGTAGGACTGAGTGGTCACCGACGTGTAGACGGGCGTTGAGGACGCGGTGAGCCATGCTGGTAACGGAGACGGCGACCACGGAAAACTGATCTGTTGGATCAGAATGCCCTGGGATAGTGGCGATGCGGCCTGGTACGAGGGCGCACCTGTCCTGTCGTAGGGCGGCATCCACGACTGGTGGATGGAATCCGGGGCCGTCGGTTGCATGCCCAAACTGACGAGGTAGGACTGGATCCCGGCAACAAAACGGCGCAACTCGAGAATCGCCATGGTCAGCTGTTCTGACGTCATCGGAGAGAACGCAGCAGGCCCTGAAGACACCATGGCGGCAGAGGATCCTTAGGAACCTGAGATCTCCGATACCAGATTGTTATGGACGGCGTTGGGGCTGCGTGGTTGAGAGGGAGGAAGAGGGCGATTGCTGGCTGACGCGCTACAGTACCGCAGTTACTGTTCACGCGGTGGCGGTGGCGGCAACTGTGAGAGAGACAGAGAGCGGCGGCTAGGGCTAGGGGCTCTGGCAACGCCGGCCGCAGGGCTTTGCCCGCGGCCGGCAAGATAGAAGGGATTTCCTTCTAATCTCTTGCTTGATTAGATTGATACATCTCCTCTCGTTATATAGAGAGATCTTACTTGACTCCTAAGCAAGCGACTAATTAACTGTAGTGGGCTAAGGCCCATTAAGCCCTTGACTCTCCTAGCAGTGAAGTACAATGATGGTTACAAACTGAAAATATCAGCGAGTGGGCATAGCAGGATGCATCAAAGGTGTGACAGATTACTACCCATTTGTTTCCTTGATTTACGACACAATGCGATGCCGCATCAGTACAACTCTACAGCATATGCAATCTATCCTTCACTCGCCGGTGTATATTGGAGCCTTTTTTTTTTTTGAGGGCATATATTGGAGCCTCTTACAGCAGGTTATTTGAAATGTACAGCATGGTTTTACACGCCGCCTTTAGTAAAAACTGTACGGAGCAAGAGTGGTCTGTACTTGTACAGCAAAGCTAGTGAAGAACCAATTGTTAGCATGCACAGCTACCAGAAACAAAGCTAAACAATGAAGTCAATGATTGTCTCCGTTAAGCTACCTGATTGTGAAAACCTGTAGCTTTTCGGCGCTTAAGCAACGAAGGTACCTCTCCCCATTTGAACTTTCAGCAAACCTTAGATCAAGGACCGGTTGCCTGTGGGGCTTGAGATCGGTGTACCTCTGAAACGAAGGCAGCCGCCAAGTCCGGACTCCGTAGAATGATTCATCGCCATAGGCAAATAGATGCTGATTGTCTCTGCAGGGTATGATTGCAGACTTCGACATTCGCAACTCACTTACGCTACCACTGCAGATATGGTCCTTGGCAAAGGATGTGGTGGTGGTCCTCCTGAGGAGTGTGTGGCATCCTAGCTTTCCTGAACCAGTGAGTGCCGGTGATTGTGGTGTAGCCACTTGAGGTGTGGCACTATCATCTGGAAGCTCAACTTTCGGGCGATATGAAGCCACCAGGAGATCACTTGATGGAGAGGTGCACGCAAGAGATATGCAGACCCCTTGGTTTTCCATCCCGCTTACCAAACTTGGCCTGAAAAAAGAGCCCAAACTCATGGGAACTACAAATAACCAAATCCTAATTTCAAAGACCATGAGAAGCACATCAATAGGAACTGACGAATTGGGTACAAACTTTTCAGACTACAGCGTACCTGTTTTCGCTTACATCCCAAACGCAGGGTCCTATAGAAGAAGCAGAAAAACCTTTCTGGAACCACTGTCATCTACAGCACAGTGTATTGTATGAACTGGGTGTGTTGATAGACCCATGCTAGAATGCAAAGGTGCTGAAGTTTGGCGAATATCAAAGACCAATAGCATGCCTACTTCAATCATACAGTCAGTGGAACAGCAGCATCACTATAGCAGTAGAGTTATGAAGGAACTTTGTCATTCACCGACTCACAATTGCAGCATGTTTTGTAGAATGAGTTTTTGGTTGATGGAGCTCGGGTCATGGGTATAGATGCATCCAGTCAGATTATATTCACTTCGGGAAGGGCACATGGAGTTGGTGCTGAACACATCCTTACAAAGGTACAAGTCTTAATAGAAGCTTTTGCTTAATGACTTCAGGTGAGTAACAGTTTTTACAGTAAACTTTTGTTGATTAATCACCTTTCGCAAATCAATTCTTAATTTCAACAGATTAGCATGTTTCATAGACATGGAATGGAGAAGATCCACCTCCCTCCTGATACTAAAGCTATTAGGGATATCTGTGTACTGCCTGGGGGTGATGTTGTTTTTGCATCACTGGGCAGGAAGTTGTCTCTTTTCAGGTCTGTAAAGAAAGTGTGTAAGTTTTATTCTTCACTGGTTTATTGGCTACATTTACTCCGATATCTGACCTTTGTTCGTATGTTTTATATCCCAGCGTAACCACCAACAATGTTGTCCTTCAATATGATCTACCGGTAATTCTTTGACCTTGCAATTTCACAAAACTGGCAACTATTTTTATGCTTTTCATGCTACCAAAAGTATACATTGTCTTTTCTATTACTTAGAACTAGGTATGAGCAAGTCAGTTCCATTTCTATTGTTCTCTTATAGTAGCTCTAGCTCTTGAATATTGAAAAAAACGATCACTATACATTCACTACATGTATTTTAATTTTAAGAAGATCAACAAATGCTTGGTAATCAGAGCACTTGTTTTTGACAGAAACATGTATACTTTTTCCTTAAATTGATTTTTAAGGTACTGAAAATAGCTGAGTTGCTTAAGTAGGAGTAAGTGAACCAGTAAAAATGTGAAATTGTTTATGCTGACCTGCTAATCTTCTGTATTGTCATGTCTTGCAGGCTCCTGGTTGGTCCTGTTCAGGGGATTATACTACTTCAACTCATATTTATGCTGGATTACAGGTTTACTTTTTGGAATGCCTTGTGATTCTTATAAAGCTTTTGGTGCTCTTTGGAGGGTTCAATAGAAATTCTTTTACTGAATTTTTCAGAATGGCATGCTATTGGTCTTTGATATTCGCCAAACTTCAGCACCTTTGCATTCTAGCATGGGTCTATCAACACACCCAGTTCATACAATACACTGTGCTGTAGATGACAGTGGTTCCAGAAAGGTTTTTCTGCTTCTTCTATAGGACCCTGCGTTTGGGATGTAAGCGAAAACAGGTACGCTGTAGTCTGAAAAGTTTGTACCCAATTCGTCAGTTCCTATTGATGTGCTTCTCATGGTCTTTGAAATTAGGATTTGGTTATTTGTAGTTCCCATGAGTTTGGGCTCTTTTTTCAGGCCAAGTTTGGTAAGCGGGATGGAAAACCAAGGGGTCTGCATATCTCTTGCGTGCACCTCTCCATCAAGTGATCTCCTGGTGGCTTCATATCGCCCGAAAGTTGAGCTTCCAGATGATAGTGCCACACCTCAAGTGGCTACACCACAATCACCGGCACTCACTGGTTCAGGAAAGCTAGGATGCCACACACTCCTCAGGAGGACCACCACCACATCCTTTGCCAAGGACCATATCTGCAGTGGTAGCGTAAGTGAGTTGCGAATGTCGAAGTCTGCAATCATACCCTGCAGAGACAATCAGCATCTATTTGCCTATGGCGATGAATCATTCTACGGAGTCCGGACTTGGCGGCTGCCTTCGTTTCAGAGGTACACCGATCTCAAGCCCCACAGGCAACCGGTCCTTGATCTAAGGTTTGCTGAAAGTTCAAATGGGGAGAGGTACCTTCGTTGCTTAAGCGCCGAAAAGCTACAGGTTTTCACAATCAGGTAGCTTAACGGAGACAATCATTGACTTCATTGTTTAGCTTTGTTTCTGGTAGCTGTGCATGCTAACAATTGGTTCTTCACTAGCTTTGCTGTACAAGTACAGACCACTCTTGCTCCGTACAGTTTTTACTAAAGGCGGCGTGTAAAACCATGCTGTACATTTCAAATAACCTGCTGTAAGAGGCTCCAATATATGCCCTCAAAAAAAAAAAAGGCTCCAATATACACCGGCGAGTGAAGGATAGATTGCATATGCTGTAGAGTTGTACTGATGCGGCATCGCATTGTGTCGTAAATCAAGGAAACAAATGGGTAGTAATCTGTCACACCTTTGATGCATCCTGCTATGCCCACTCGCTGATATTTTCAGTTTGTAACCATCATTGTACTTCACTGCTAGGAGAGTCAAGGGCTTAATGGGCCTTAGCCCACTACAGTTAATTAGTCGCTTGCTTAGGAGTCAAGTAAGATCTCTCTATATAACGAGAGGAGATGTATCAATCTAATCAAGCAAGAGATTAGAAGGAAATCCCTTCTATCTTGCCGGCCGCGGGCAAAGCCCTGCGGCCGGCGTTGCCAGAGCCCCTAGCCCTAGCCGCCGCTCTCTGTCTCTCTCACAGTTGCCGCCACCGCCCGCGGAAACAGCAACATGCCCGCCGTCCGTGGAAAAGTTAGCATGCCGAAAATCCCCGATGCAACGGACGAAATCGCGCAGTCGCCGCACCCGCCGGCGCGCAAGGAGGCCACGTGCCGCCGCCTGCATTCGCACCACCGCCGATATCTGGTGCTCAAGCATCGGCTGCGGCGCCGTCGTGGTGTCCGTCTGCAGATCGCACAGCCGCCTCACCCGCCGTCGTGCCAGAAGGTCGCGCACCGCTGCCTGCAGCCGCACTATCGCCAACTGGCAGGTGGTCGGCAGCGGCGCCCCAGTGGTCGGCAGCAGCGCCCCGGTGGTCGGTAGTGGCGCCCCGGTGATCGGCAGCGGCGCCAAGTAGGACTGAGTGGTCACCGACGTGTAGACGGGCGTTGAGGACGCGGTGAGCCATGCTGGTAACGGAGACGGCGACCACGGAAAACTGATCTGTTGGATCAGAATGCCCTGGGATAGTGGCGATGCGGCCTGGTACGAGGGCGCACCTGTCCTGTCGTAGGGCGGCATCCACGACTGGTGGATGGAATCCGGGGCCGTCGGTTGCATGCCCAAACTGACGAGGTAGGACTGGATCCCGGCAACAAAACGGCGCAACTCGAGAATCGCCATGGTCAGCTGTTCTGACGTCATCGGAGAGAACGCAGCAGGCCCTGAAGACACCATGGCGGCAGAGGATCCTTAGGAACCTGAGATCTCCGATACCAGATTGTTATGGACGGCGTTGGGGCTGCGTGGTTGAGAGGGAGGAAGAGGGCGATTGCTGGCTGACGCGCTACAGTACCGCAGTTACTGTTCACGCGGTGGCGGTGGCGGCAACTGTGAGAGAGACAGAGAGCGGCGGCTAGGGCTAGGGGCTCTGGCAACGCCGGCCGCAGGGCTTTGCCCGCGGCCGGCAAGATAGAAGGGATTTCCTTCTAATCTCTTGCTTGATTAGATTGATACATCTCCTCTCGTTATATAGAGAGATCTTACTTGACTCCTAAGCAAGCGACTAATTAACTGTAGTGGGCTAAGGCCCATTAAGCCCTTGACTCTCCTAGCAGTGAAGTACAATGATGGTTACAAACTGAAAATATCAGCGAGTGGGCATAGCAGGATGCATCAAAGGTGTGACAGATTACTACCCATTTGTTTCCTTGATTTACGACACAATGCGATGCCGCATCAGTACAACTCTACAGCATATGCAATCTATCCTTCACTCGCCGGTGTATATTGGAGCCTTTTTTTTTTTTGAGGGCATATATTGGAGCCTCTTACAGCAGGTTATTTGAAATGTACAGCATGGTTTTACACGCCGCCTTTAGTAAAAACTGTACGGAGCAAGAGTGGTCTGTACTTGTACAGCAAAGCTAGTGAAGAACCAATTGTTAGCATGCACAGCTACCAGAAACAAAGCTAAACAATGAAGTCAATGATTGTCTCCGTTAAGCTACCTGATTGTGAAAACCTGTAGCTTTTCGGCGCTTAAGCAACGAAGGTACCTCTCCCCATTTGAACTTTCAGCAAACCTTAGATCAAGGACCGGTTGCCTGTGGGGCTTGAGATCGGTGTACCTCTGAAACGAAGGCAGCCGCCAAGTCCGGACTCCGTAGAATGATTCATCGCCATAGGCAAATAGATGCTGATTGTCTCTGCAGGGTATGATTGCAGACTTCGACATTCGCAACTCACTTACGCTACCACTGCAGATATGGTCCTTGGCAAAGGATGTGGTGGTGGTCCTCCTGAGGAGTGTGTGGCATCCTAGCTTTCCTGAACCAGTGAGTGCCGGTGATTGTGGTGTAGCCACTTGAGGTGTGGCACTATCATCTGGAAGCTCAACTTTCGGGCGATATGAAGCCACCAGGAGATCACTTGATGGAGAGGTGCACGCAAGAGATATGCAGACCCCTTGGTTTTCCATCCCGCTTACCAAACTTGGCCTGAAAAAAGAGCCCAAACTCATGGGAACTACAAATAACCAAATCCTAATTTCAAAGACCATGAGAAGCACATCAATAGGAACTGACGAATTGGGTACAAACTTTTCAGACTACAGCGTACCTGTTTTCGCTTACATCCCAAACGCAGGGTCCTATAGAAGAAGCAGAAAAACCTTTCTGGAACCACTGTCATCTACAGCACAGTGTATTGTATGAACTGGGTGTGTTGATAGACCCATGCTAGAATGCAAAGGTGCTGAAGTTTGGCGAATATCAAAGACCAATAGCATGCCATTCTGAAAAATTCAGTAAAAGAATTTCTATTGAACCCTCCAAAGAGCACCAAAAGCTTTATAAGAATCACAAGGCATTCCAAAAAGTAAACCTGTAATCCAGCATAAATATGAGTTGAAGTAGTATAATCCCCTGAACAGGACCAACCAGGAGCCTGCAAGACATGACAATACAGAAGATTAGCAGGTCAGCATAAACAATTTCACATTTTTACTGGTTCACTTACTCCTACTTAAGCAACTCAGCTATTTTCAGTACCTTAAAAATCAATTTAAGGAAAAAGTATACATGTTTCTGTCAAAAACAAGTGCTCTGATTACCAAGCATTTGTTGATCTTCTTAAAATTAAAATACATGTAGTGAATGTATAGTGATCGTTTTTTTCAATATTCAAGAGCTAGAGCTACTATAAGAGAACAATAGAAATGGAACTGACTTGCTCATACCTAGTTCTAAGTAATAGAAAAGACAATGTATACTTTTGGTAGCATGAAAAGCATAAAAATAGTTGCCAGTTTTGTGAAATTGCAAGGTCAAAGAATTACCGGTAGATCATATTGAAGGACAACATTGTTGGTGGTTACGCTGGGATATAAAACATACGAACAAAGGTCAGATATCGGAGTAAATGTAGCCAATAAACCAGTGAAGAATAAAACTTACACACTTTCTTTACAGACCTGAAAAGAGACAACTTCCTGCCCAGTGATGCAAAAACAACATCACCCCCAGGCAGTACACAGATATCCCTAATAGCTTTAGTATCAGGAGGGAGGTGGATCTTCTCCATTCCATGTCTATGAAACATGCTAATCTGTTGAAATTAAGAATTGATTTGCGAAAGGTGATTAATCAACAAAAGTTTACTGTAAAAACTGTTACTCACCTGAAGTCATTAAGCAAAAGCTTCTATTAAGACTTGTACCTTTGTAAGGATGTGTTCAGCACCAACTCCATGTGCCCTTCCCGAAGTGAATATAATCTGACTGGATGCATCTATACCCATGACCCGAGCTCCATCAACCAAAAACTCATTCTACAAAACATGCTGCAATTGTGAGTCGGTGAATGACAAAGTTCCTTCATAACTCTACTGCTATAGTGATGCTGCTGTTCCACTGACTGTATGATTGAAGTAGGCATGCTATTGGTCTTTGATATTCGCCAAACTTCAGCACCTTTGCATTCTAGCATGGGTCTATCAACACACCCAGTTCATACAATACACTGTGCTGTAGATGACAGTGGTTCCAGAAAGGTTTTTCTGCTTCTTCTATAGGACCCTGCGTTTGGGATGTAAGCGAAAACAGGTACGCTGTAGTCTGAAAAGTTTGTACCCAATTCGTCAGTTCCTATTGATGTGCTTCTCATGGTCTTTGAAATTAGGATTTGGTTATTTGTAGTTCCCATGAGTTTGGGCTCTTTTTTCAGGCCAAGTTTGGTAAGCGGGATGGAAAACCAAGGGGTCTGCATATCTCTTGCGTGCACCTCTCCATCAAGTGATCTCCTGGTGGCTTCATATCGCCCGAAAGTTGAGCTTCCAGATGATAGTGCCACACCTCAAGTGGCTACACCACAATCACCGGCACTCACTGGTTCAGGAAAGCTAGGATGCCACACACTCCTCAGGAGGACCACCACCACATCCTTTGCCAAGGACCATATCTGCAGTGGTAGCGTAAGTGAGTTGCGAATGTCGAAGTCTGCAATCATACCCTGCAGAGACAATCAGCATCTATTTGCCTATGGCGATGAATCATTCTACGGAGTCCGGACTTGGCGGCTGCCTTCGTTTCAGAGGTACACCGATCTCAAGCCCCACAGGCAACCGGTCCTTGATCTAAGGTTTGCTGAAAGTTCAAATGGGGAGAGGTACCTTCGTTGCTTAAGCGCCGAAAAGCTACAGGTTTTCACAATCAGGTAGCTTAACGGAGACAATCATTGACTTCATTGTTTAGCTTTGTTTCTGGTAGCTGTGCATGCTAACAATTGGTTCTTCACTAGCTTTGCTGTACAAGTACAGACCACTCTTGCTCCGTACAGTTTTTACTAAAGGCGGCGTGTAAAACCATGCTGTACATTTCAAATAACCTGCTGTAAGAGGCTCCAATATATGCCCTCAAAAAAAAAAAAGGCTCCAATATACACCGGCGAGTGAAGGATAGATTGCATATGCTGTAGAGTTGTACTGATGCGGCATCGCATTGTGTCGTAAATCAAGGAAACAAATGGGTAGTAATCTGTCACACCTTTGATGCATCCTGCTATGCCCACTCGCTGATATTTTCAGTTTGTAACCATCATTGTACTTCACTGCTAGGAGAGTCAAGGGCTTAATGGGCCTTAGCCCACTACAGTTAATTAGTCGCTTGCTTAGGAGTCAAGTAAGATCTCTCTATATAACGAGAGGAGATGTATCAATCTAATCAAGCAAGAGATTAGAAGGAAATCCCTTCTATCTTGCCGGCCGCGGGCAAAGCCCTGCGGCCGGCGTTGCCAGAGCCCCTAGCCCTAGCCGCCGCTCTCTGTCTCTCTCACAGTTGCCGCCACCGCCACCGCGTGAACAGTAACTGCGGTACTGTAGCGCGTCAGCCAGCAATCGCCCTCTTCCTCCCTCTCAACCACGCAGCCCCAACGCCGTCCATAACAATCTGGTATCGGAGATCTCAGGTTCCTAAGGATCCTCTGCCGCCATGGTGTCTTCAGGGCCTGCTGCGTTCTCTCCGATGACGTCAGAACAGCTGACCATGGCGATTCTCGAGTTGCGCCGTTTTGTTGCCGGGATCCAGTCCTACCTCGTCAGTTTGGGCATGCAACCGACGGCCCCGGATTCCATCCACCAGTCGTGGATGCCGCCCTACGACAGGACAGGTGCGCCCTCGTACCAGGCCGCATCGCCACTATCCCAGGGCATTCTGATCCAACAGATCAGTTTTCCGTGGTCGCCGTCTCCGTTACCAGCATGGCTCACCGCGTCCTCAACGCCCGTCTACACGTCGGTGACCACTCAGTCCTACTTGGCGCCGCTGCCGATCACCGGGGCGCCACTACCGACCACCGGGGCGCTGCTGCCGACCACTGGGGCGCCGCTGCCGACCACCTGCCAGTTGGCGATAGTGCGGCTGCAGGCAGCGGTGCGCGACCTTCTGGCACGACGGCGGGTGAGGCGGCTGTGCGATCTGCAGACGGACACCACGACGGCGCCGCAGCCGATGCTTGAGCACCAGATATCGGCGGTGGTGCGAATGCAGGCGGCGGCACGTGGCCTCCTTGCGCGCCGGCGGGTGCGGCGACTGCGCGATTTCGTCCGTTGCATCGGGGATTTTCGGCATGCTAACTTTTCCACGGACGGCGGGCATGTTGCTGTTTCCGCGGGCAGCGAACTCCACCTCACTTGTTTATCTGGGCCCCAAACTTTCAAAGTTTGTCCCTACTCTTCTCTGCTTAAAAATTAATTCCCATCAACCTATTCCTACTCTGTAGGGCCAATACCTTTTTTTTTTGACACCTCTCATCTGGGTACAGCTGTAGTATCTGTTCATGTACGGACTCACACAAACCCTACACACGCACACCACACTCACACCACACGTACACAAACAAACCTACAACTACACTCAGATCACATCGCGTCCTTCATGAGATCACCGGGTCCATCAAGGCTCCGTAGGCGACGGGCGCGTCGCAGTCCCTTTGTGGCTCCACGCGTGAGAGGCAACGAAATTTTATTGAGGACAAACCCCGGTGAGAAGACGCGAGTTCGATTGCTGGGAATCGAACTCGCGCCGGCTGCACGCTCGACGGCTGTGCAAGCCACCCGAGCCATCGCTCGGTTCTCTGTAGGGCCAATACCTTACAACAGGCCTGATCTCATTCGTTCTCACCTATAAAACCTCTTGCACAACTGAAAATTTATCAACTCATCACACGCAACACACTAGATCACTCACCGGACACATTCACCACGATCACCAAGTCATCTCCCAGATGGCAAGGCCTTGTGATCTTCCGGCACAGCAAGCAGCTGCTCTTCTCCTGGCATGCACGCTTGCTCTGCTCGCGGTGCAGTTGCGGACGTGCAGAGCCCAGCAGCAGCCTCCGTCGCCGGGCTACTACCCCAGTGGCATGTTCAGGCCGCTGGGCTTCTCCGAGGCGTACCGCACCCTGTGGGGCTCGCAGCACCAGAACCTGTCGCCGGATGGCAAGTCCCTGACGCTCTGGATGGACAGCAGCTCAGGCAGCGGGTTCAAGTCCGCGCGGGCGTATCGGAACGGCTACTTCGGCGCGTCGGTCAAGGTGCAGCCGGGGTATACCGCTGGCGTCAACACCGCCTTCTACGTGAGTGAGAGTGATGGATATATCATATATATTCTCTCTCTCTATATATAAGAATGCAATAGATGCTCTGCTGAGGAAGGCGCTGATGCAATGCCATGCATGGCTGCTGCTGCAGCTGTCGAACAGCGAGGAGTACCCGGGGCACCACGACGAGATCGACATGGAGCTGCTGGGGACGGTGCCGGGGGAGCCGTACACGCTGCAGACCAACGTGTACGTGCGCGGCAGCGGCGACGGCACCATCGTCGGCCGGGAGATGAGGTTCCACCTCTGGTTCGACCCCACCGCCGACTTCCACCACTACGCCATCATCTGGAACCCCGACCAGATCCTGTAAGTCTGATGTCTCCTCCCTGCGTGCAGGACTTCTGGATGAAGATGATCCATCCAACAACACTATCGTCACTTCGTTGTTATTGGACATGTTCGGCTGGTGGTTTTTGCGGTTAATTATAGCTAATTCAGTAGTGTTCTAAGAGAGAATAAGCTACGGTACAGCTGATAAGCCGACTGAAATCACGAGCCGAACAGGACCATTAGCTGCCCAGTCGGCCACATCACATGAGCTGCGTCTGCACGCAGGTTCCTGGTGGACGACGTGCCCATCAGGCGGTACGAGAGGAAGACGGAGGCCACGTTCCCTGACCGGGAGATGTGGGCGTACGGCTCCATCTGGGACGCCTCCGACTGGGCCACCGACGGCGGCCGCTACCGCGCTGACTACCGGTACCAGCCGTTCGTGTCGCGGTTCGCCAGCCTCAAGATCTGCGGGTGCTCCGCTGACGCGTCCACGGATTGCCAACCAGTGCCGGCGTCGCCGTCGTCGGGGACGGCGCTCAGCGCGCAACAGGAGACCGCCATGCGGTGGGCGCAGCGGAACTCCATGGTGTATTACTACTGCCTCGACGCCTCAAGGGACCACGCGCTCTACCCCGAGTGCTGAAACGCTGCAACACTGCTATACCTAGCTGTTAGGGTCGCACAGCACAGCGTTATGCAATTGTGATTGTGAGCAACTCGCAATCCAAACGCACATTTGAATATAACTTGCAAGAAGAAAGTTATGTTATGAAAAATGAAATTAGAATTCTGTCCAAAGAATATCGAGGTACAAAAAGCACAAGTGAATCCCTGATGTTACGTTTTATAGTGAATGTTATGGACGGCGTTGGGGCTGCGTGGTTGAGAGGGAGGAAGAGGGCGATTGCTGGATGCTGCGTTACAGTACCACGGCGCTACAGTATCGCGGTTACTGTTCACGCGGTGGTGGTAGCTGTGAGAGAGACAGAGAGCGGTGACTAGGGCTAGGGGCTCTGGAAACGCCGGCCGCAGGGCTTTGCCCGCGGCCGGCAAGAGAGAAGGGATTTCCTTCTAATCTCTCGCTTGATTAGATTGATACATCTCCTCTCGTTATATAGAGAGGTCTTACTTGACTCCTAAGCAAGCGACTAATTAACCCTGGTGGGCTAAGGCCCATTAAGCCCTTGACTCTTCTAACACTATACCCCACCTGGACATGCAGCTCGTCCTCGAGCTACAACTTGACGATGACACCAATGATGACTCTGCTAGACACGAACCTAACACCTAAAAATAAGCCTTTTATATCTCGGCTTATTTTATTATTCTGAACCTGCATTGGACCGCAACTCTTGATTTTGGACACCTGAAGATAAGGCGGACACCCTCCACGTGCTGGACCTGTACGTGTGCAGCCACCTGGATCCCATGGACGCCATCTGGACGAAAGGGAAGCACAAGGATGGCCACCAGGAATTGGTCGCAACAACGCCCAGCGGAGGCGCCCTCGTGGCGACCGGTGATGAAAAACGGCTGTGCTAGGCAATGCGCTCCCGCTGAGGACAAGATAGACGAGGAAGGAAGTGCTTTCCAAACTGCCGCCGATGTAGAGGTGGAGTTCGCTGCCCGCGGAAACAGCAACATGCCCGCCGTCCGTGGAAAAGTTAGCATGCCGAAAATCCCCGATGCAACGGACGAAATCGCGCAGTCGCCGCACCCGCCGGCGCGCAAGGAGGCCACGTGCCGCCGCCTGCATTCGCACCACCGCCGATATCTGGTGCTCAAGCATCGGCTGCGGCGCCGTCGTGGTGTCCGTCTGCAGATCGCACAGCCGCCTCACCCGCCGTCGTGCCAGAAGGTCGCGCACCGCTGCCTGCAGCCGCACTATCGCCAACTGGCAGGTGGTCGGCAGCGGCGCCCCAGTGGTCGGCAGCAGCGCCCCGGTGGTCGGTAGTGGCGCCCCGGTGATCGGCAGCGGCGCCAAGTAGGACTGAGTGGTCACCGACGTGTAGACGGGCGTTGAGGACGCGGTGAGCCATGCTGGTAACGGAGACGGCGACCACGGAAAACTGATCTGTTGGATCAGAATGCCCTGGGATAGTGGCGATGCGGCCTGGTACGAGGGCGCACCTGTCCTGTCGTAGGGCGGCATCCACGACTGGTGGATGGAATCCGGGGCCGTCGGTTGCATGCCCAAACTGACGAGGTAGGACTGGATCCCGGCAACAAAACGGCGCAACTCGAGAATCGCCATGGTCAGCTGTTCTGACGTCATCGGAGAGAACGCAGCAGGCCCTGAAGACACCATGGCGGCAGAGGATCCTTAGGAACCTGAGATCTCCGATACCAGATTGTTATGGACGGCGTTGGGGCTGCGTGGTTGAGAGGGAGGAAGAGGGCGATTGCTGGCTGACGCGCTACAGTACCGCAGTTACTGTTCACGCGGTGGCGGTGGCGGCAACTGTGAGAGAGACAGAGAGCGGCGGCTAGGGCTAGGGGCTCTGGCAACGCCGGCCGCAGGGCTTTGCCCGCGGCCGGCAAGATAGAAGGGATTTCCTTCTAATCTCTTGCTTGATTAGATTGATACATCTCCTCTCGTTATATAGAGAGATCTTACTTGACTCCTAAGCAAGCGACTAATTAACTGTAGTGGGCTAAGGCCCATTAAGCCCTTGACTCTCCTAGCAGTGAAGTACAATGATGGTTACAAACTGAAAATATCAGCGAGTGGGCATAGCAGGATGCATCAAAGGTGTGACAGATTACTACCCATTTGTTTCCTTGATTTACGACACAATGCGATGCCGCATCAGTACAACTCTACAGCATATGCAATCTATCCTTCACTCGCCGGTGTATATTGGAGCCTTTTTTTTTTTTGAGGGCATATATTGGAGCCTCTTACAGCAGGTTATTTGAAATGTACAGCATGGTTTTACACGCCGCCTTTAGTAAAAACTGTACGGAGCAAGAGTGGTCTGTACTTGTACAGCAAAGCTAGTGAAGAACCAATTGTTAGCATGCACAGCTACCAGAAACAAAGCTAAACAATGAAGTCAATGATTGTCTCCGTTAAGCTACCTGATTGTGAAAACCTGTAGCTTTTCGGCGCTTAAGCAACGAAGGTACCTCTCCCCATTTGAACTTTCAGCAAACCTTAGATCAAGGACCGGTTGCCTGTGGGGCTTGAGATCGGTGTACCTCTGAAACGAAGGCAGCCGCCAAGTCCGGACTCCGTAGAATGATTCATCGCCATAGGCAAATAGATGCTGATTGTCTCTGCAGGGTATGATTGCAGACTTCGACATTCGCAACTCACTTACGCTACCACTGCAGATATGGTCCTTGGCAAAGGATGTGGTGGTGGTCCTCCTGAGGAGTGTGTGGCATCCTAGCTTTCCTGAACCAGTGAGTGCCGGTGATTGTGGTGTAGCCACTTGAGGTGTGGCACTATCATCTGGAAGCTCAACTTTCGGGCGATATGAAGCCACCAGGAGATCACTTGATGGAGAGGTGCACGCAAGAGATATGCAGACCCCTTGGTTTTCCATCCCGCTTACCAAACTTGGCCTGAAAAAAGAGCCCAAACTCATGGGAACTACAAATAACCAAATCCTAATTTCAAAGACCATGAGAAGCACATCAATAGGAACTGACGAATTGGGTACAAACTTTTCAGACTACAGCGTAACCACCAACAATGTTGTCCTTCAATATGATCTACCGGTAATTCTTTGACCTTGCAATTTCACAAAACTGGCAACTATTTTTATGCTTTTCATGCTACCAAAAGTATACATTGTCTTTTCTATTACTTAGAACTAGGTATGAGCAAGTCAGTTCCATTTCTATTGTTCTCTTATAGTAGCTCTAGCTCTTGAATATTGAAAAAAACGATCACTATACATTCACTACATGTATTTTAATTTTAAGAAGATCAACAAATGCTTGGTAATCAGAGCACTTGTTTTTGACAGAAACATGTATACTTTTTCCTTAAATTGATTTTTAAGGTACTGAAAATAGCTGAGTTGCTTAAGTAGGAGTAAGTGAACCAGTAAAAATGTGAAATTGTTTATGCTGACCTGCTAATCTTCTGTATTGTCATGTCTTGCAGGCTCCTGGTTGGTCCTGTTCAGGGGATTATACTACTTCAACTCATATTTATGCTGGATTACAGGTTTACTTTTTGGAATGCCTTGTGATTCTTATAAATTAAAATACATGTAGTGAATGTATAGTGATCGTTTTTTTCAATATTCAAGAGCTAGAGCTACTATAAGAGAACAATAGAAATGGAACTGACTTGCTCATACCTAGTTCTAAGTAATAGAAAAGACAATGTATACTTTTGGTAGCATGAAAAGCATAAAAATAGTTGCCAGTTTTGTGAAATTGCAAGGTCAAAGAATTACCGTAGATCATATTGAAGGACAACATTGTTGGTGGTTACGCTGTAGTCTGAAAAGTTTGTACCCAATTCGTCAGTTCCTATTGATGTGCTTCTCATGGTCTTTGAAATTAGGATTTGGTTATTTGTAGTTCCCATGAGTTTGGGCTCTTTTTTCAGGCCAAGTTTGGTAAGCGGGATGGAAAACCAAGGGGTCTGCATATCTCTTGCGTGCACCTCTCCATCAAGTGATCTCCTGGTGGCTTCATATCGCCCGAAAGTTGAGCTTCCAGATGATAGTGCCACACCTCAAGTGGCTACACCACAATCACCGGCACTCACTGGTTCAGGAAAGCTAGGATGCCACACACTCCTCAGGAGGACCACCACCACATCCTTTGCCAAGGACCATATCTGCAGTGGTAGCGTAAGTGAGTTGCGAATGTCGAAGTCTGCAATCATACCCTGCAGAGACAATCAGCATCTATTTGCCTATGGCGATGAATCATTCTACGGAGTCCGGACTTGGCGGCTGCCTTCGTTTCAGAGGTACACCGATCTCAAGCCCCACAGGCAACCGGTCCTTGATCTAAGGTTTGCTGAAAGTTCAAATGGGGAGAGGTACCTTCGTTGCTTAAGCGCCGAAAAGCTACAGGTTTTCACAATCAGGTAGCTTAACGGAGACAATCATTGACTTCATTGTTTAGCTTTGTTTCTGGTAGCTGTGCATGCTAACAATTGGTTCTTCACTAGCTTTGCTGTACAAGTACAGACCACTCTTGCTCCGTACAGTTTTTACTAAAGGCGGCGTGTAAAACCATGCTGTACATTTCAAATAACCTGCTGTAAGAGGCTCCAATATATGCCCTCAAAAAAAAAAAAGGCTCCAATATACACCGGCGAGTGAAGGATAGATTGCATATGCTGTAGAGTTGTACTGATGCGGCATCGCATTGTGTCGTAAATCAAGGAAACAAATGGGTAGTAATCTGTCACACCTTTGATGCATCCTGCTATGCCCACTCGCTGATATTTTCAGTTTGTAACCATCATTGTACTTCACTGCTAGGAGAGTCAAGGGCTTAATGGGCCTTAGCCCACTACAGTTAATTAGTCGCTTGCTTAGGAGTCAAGTAAGATCTCTCTATATAACGAGAGGAGATGTATCAATCTAATCAAGCAAGAGATTAGAAGGAAATCCCTTCTATCTTGCCGGCCGCGGGCAAAGCCCTGCGGCCGGCGTTGCCAGAGCCCCTAGCCCTAGCCGCCGCTCTCTGTCTCTCTCACAGTTGCCGCCACCGCCACCGCGTGAACAGTAACTGCGGTACTGTAGCGCGTCAGCCAGCAATCGCCCTCTTCCTCCCTT
>JAHUYU010002473.1:0-22415 GCA_030439765.1 Tripidium arundinaceum | reverse complement strand
CAGGAAAGTTGTTTTGACATCCATCTGTCAAATTTCATAATCAAAATGGGCAGCAATTGCTAGGAGCGATAAGTTGGAAAAGTTCCAAGCAAGAGACGGTGGCTAATTCTACGACAGAGGCCGAGTATATCGTAGCGTCAAAAACTGCTAAGGAGAGCTGTTTGAATCAGGAAGTTTGTTTCTAAGTTGGGTGTGGTTCCAAGTGCGCCAAATCCTTTGGACCTTTATTGTGATAATAATGGTGCCATTGCACAGGCCAAGGAGCCTAGATCGCACCAAAAATCCAAACACATACTTCGGTGCCATCACCTTTTTTGCGAGATCGTTAATAGAGGTGATGTGAGGATTTGTAAAGTGCACACGGATTTGAACGTTGCTAATCCATTGATGAAGCCTCTTCCACGACCAAAGCATGAGGCACACATGAGTGCAATCGGTATTAGATACCTGCATGATTGACTTTAGTGTGAGTGGAAGATAATTGCATAACGTCTTATGTTTATGACTGTTGAATAAAGTGTTATTCAGTTCCTTGAATTATCATTATTACATTGATTGGCGAGTACGTGACTTGTTCGTGATACTCTATGTTTTATAATGTTATTCAAAATTATCCCTAGTCTTATGTCATTATGTGGGACAATAATGATTTTTACAGACTAGCACATGTATTGATTGATGATCATGTTTCACGGATCATTGATATAGAGTATCAAATCAATAATGTGGACACATGATAGAGATCATGGTGTTGGATTGACCCACTCTGAGACGTTGTTGGGATTGTTTTGTCAATATGTGCCATCAAGCGTTCTCGGGTGGTATACCGGCTAGATCCTCAGACCTGAGATTGTCATTGTTTCTCACTATGTGTGGTGATGCATTTTGGGGCAGTCAAACGCTACTCCGTAACTGGATAGTTATAAAAGCAGTTTTCGGATGTACCATGAAACATAGGATGGGATGTGAGTGGATCAAGATGGAATTTGCCCCTCCTTCATAAAAGGAGAGATATCTCTAGGCCCCTCGATGTGGCTGGATAAAGAAAGTGCATGGCCATGCCAATATGATTAAAGAGTTAATCATGGTGTGACTAAAGAGTTAGTCACAAGTTGTAATCCACTACAAGATCGAGTGAAGTGTTGAACTATCACAAGGGTGGCACAAATCTCGCCTTGAGCTCGACAGGTATCATGTCGCAAAAGGATCAAGACATGTGTATATCAAGGTTTGGCCGATATGATCTTTGTGTGTAGCAGAATTCAATATGTACTGCTAGGTGCCGCTATTGATTAATGACTCAAAAATGGTTTTCGATTATGGCTGTCTACACATGAACCTAACGGACCACACAATTAGGGGGTTGGAATAGTTGCCTAGATGATTGACTCTAGTGCAAGTGGGAGATTGTTGGTGATGTGCCCAAGAGACAATCATACCTGTTATGGATTGGATCCATAAGTGGGCTGAAACATAATCCATTAGTATAGTCCTAATGAGCTTTTAATAAGGGACGGCTTTAAAGCCTATGAGTGGAGGTGGAACATGCGACATTGATTAGTACCATATCGTTAGTTGATGTTGAGATAGGGAGTTCTCCTCCCTATATAAATATACCAACACCCCATAGGAAAGACAACTCTTGGTCCTTCCAAGTCAAAGCCAAAGCCCACTTTCTCTCCCTCTCGGCCGCGCGCCAGGTGCTAGCACATCGGCGCCCGGTGTTCCATCTCCGCACGTGTGGATATTGTAGAGACGCTGCTGTTGTTGCTGCGGCGTTGATCGGCGACGAACATGAGGCGGACGGACGTGTTACTGCTGTTGGTATGCGAGGACGTACGACTACTTCCACTACGTCGACGCGCACGATGTTGGGCTGCTCCAACTCTTCTTCCGCTGCACTGCGCGTCTAGTGGTAATGATCCATGATCCTCTACTCGCACGTCGTTATCTTGGTTGAACGCGGTAGATTTGTTAGTGTAGCCTACCCGTTTCCCGTCATCAGTGATAGGTTAACATTGTCGGTTTGTAAGCAACTGACTGTGATGAACCGGTAGTGAAGGTCAGTTCTTTAGTAGTGTCATTCTTGTATCTCCCTTGCTACTAACAAGGGCTACTAACATTATCACTTATCAGTCGACCCGGCGTAGCACACTAGCACTGCCGCAGTCTTAGCTCACTAGCCCTCCGTCCCAAATTATAAGTCATTCCAACTTTCTCGGAGAGTCAAAACATCTCAAGTATGACCAAATTTATATAGTAAAATAATAACATTTATGATATTAAATAAGTATTATTAGATTCTTCATTAATTATATTTTCATAGTATACCTATTTGATATCATAAATGTTTGTAATTTTCTCTCTAACTTTGGTTAAACTTGAGATGCTTTGACTCTTTCAAGAAAGTTGGAACGACTTATAATTTGGGACGGATGGAGTAGTATTATAGCTTTGATTCTTAATTTGCAGTGGTAGTGAAGTGGCGGGGCGCGCACGTACGCTCGATGCCCGCAACACAAGGGTGGTCAGATCAAGACGAGCCAACCAACACACTGCTCTCCAGTTTCGAGTCCACGGCAGCGTGTATAGCTATAGGCCTATAGCTAGGATGGAAGTGATGGAGGGCAGCACCAGCAGGGGGCCCGTCCAGCGGAGGTCAGTCGATCGTGCCGCTGCCGCCGCCGCCAGTGGAGTGTAAGGGACAATGATGCCTTCCTCGAGCGGTCGAGCCGCGCGCACGCGCGAGACAGAGACGCGCCAACCACGTACTCAGCCAAACATACAACGGATATAAGTACACGCCTCAGGATATGATGGTCGATCGACACACCGGCAGGGCCGGCATGCATGCAGAGCCATTTGATCAGGGGTAGCTAGGACAGTGCACAGCCAAGCAGCGGCTGGGGATGGCGAAGGCGTAGGTCCTGCTGTGGCCGAGTGCGGCAGTGGTGGTGGCCGTGGCCGTTGCCGTGATGCGCGTCGTCATCGCGTCGCTGGCAGCAGTGCCGGTGAGCGGCAACGGCAGCGCCATGCGCACCCCCGTGGGGTTGCCGCTGTTGATGGCGGCACGTGGCACCATGGTGGAGGATCAGGAGGCCGACGAGATGGACTCGGAGGCGCACCGTGTGGTGGCGCTAACGGTGCAGGGTGCGCAGTCCATTGCCTACAAACCGTTCGACCGAGACAGACCTTGGTGCGAGAAAGATTGCCCTGGCAGACCAGGTGATCCATATGTGCATGTGCCCCGCCCCTGTAGCAAATATTACCATTGCACTAATAGTGCGTCGCCATAGAGACAAAGGGGAGGTGTTGTAATCTATTCCCTATACATTCCAAATTATAAGATGTTTTGGCTTTTCTAGATACATAGCTTTTGCAATGCATTTAGATATACATTATGCCTAGCTAGATACATATAGCAAAAGTAATGTATCTAGAAAAGTCAAAACATATTATAATTTGGAATGGAGGGAGCATATCTATACCTATTTATATATCTATCTATATCGATATCAATATCTATCTATTTATCTATGTATGTATGTATGTATGTATGTATGTATGTATGTATGTATGTATGTATGTATGTATGTACCTATATACCTAATATTAAAGGACGAAGTGACTCCTCCGTTTGTTCTTTTTTACTTCTCAATGTATATGTACATATATACCTAATATTAAAGGACGAAGTGACTCCTCCGTTTGTTCTTTTTTACTTCTCAAAGTGCACTCACATCTCTCCTTACCCGTACTTGATCTTGACTCATAATCCATGCTCATACGAGCTAGAAGAACGTGCGTTTGTCCATGAAGCGATGGTACAAAGTTCTATTCTAATATGTATTGAAACAAATAATGTGGCTGTTAGGAAAATCTCCGAGCCACAAATCACTCAAGTGACCGTGCAACAAGATGTACGTTCTGTTGCAACACACATACATGTTTGTTAGTACTCCCTTTGTCCCAAAATAGAAGACGTTCTCGCTTCCCGAGAAGTCAATATATTTTTAACTTTGACCAATTATGTATAAAATAATATTAATATTTATAATACATAATTAGTATCATTAGATAGATCGTTGAATATACTTTCATAATAAACTTATTTGGAGATATAAATGTTGCACGCATTTTCTACGAACCTAGTCAAAGTTGAGAAAGTTTGACCTGCACGCATCCCATAACGTCTTTCTTTCTGGGACGGAGGGAGTAATATATACTAGCAAAATTGTTCATGCATTGCTACGGATGAAAGAAATTTTGGTCCATGATACCAACATGAAAAATATTTTGATCAAAATTTTTATTCCTAAGTCTAGTCAACCCGTGACACCTTCCATGGGCCTCCTTAGAGCACTATTTGTCGCCTAAACGGTCGTTTAGCCCGTTTAAACACCGTGTAAACGCTATACGGTGATACACCGTTTCCGTTTAATCATCCATTTAGCCCGTTTAATTGGCCTTATAGCCCGTTTAGTGGACCGCTTAGCTCAAATAATGGCTAAACGGTAGGTGATCTACTGCTTAGCGTTTATGAAAACATTGCCTTAGAGTCACCGTCATTGCGCAACAGTATTCTACACCATGGGTTCCTCTTTTCCCTTCTATAGTGAGGCATCAACTATCTAAGCCTAGGGCCCCCTTCGAACAATAGTGAGAACCTGCCTGAAATCTCCACCGAACGCCATAGTCATCCCCCGAACGAAAGCTCAAGTTAGTCCATTATATCACAAAGGCTATTGTCTAGTGTTTTGACGGCTTGCCTCTTTGTCACGGTAGTCTTATCCCAAGTACTGAGAGATGCAGTTTGAAGGAGCTTGGCAGTACCACTCTGTTTTGTGAAGCTACAAAAATCCACATTGACCTGGGGCCACCGGAAAGATTTATATGTACAAGGCTCTACTGCAACAATACACAACCAAAACAAGACTGACGTGGCAACAACTACACCTAGTGTTGCAGACTCAATAATGTCTGGTTGCAGAACTGCCCACTCACGCTTCAAGATTTCCCTTACCATTGACGATGTGGATTTTTGTAGCTTCACAAAACAGAGTGGTACTGCCAAGCTCCTTCAAACTGCATCTCTCAGTACTTGGGATAAGACTACCGTGACAAAGAGGCAAGCCGTCAAAACACTAGACAATAGCCTTTGTGATATAATGGACTAACTTGAGCTTTCGTTCGGGGGATGACTATGGCGTTCGGTGGAGATTTCAGGCAGGTTCTCACTATTGTTCGAAGGGGGCCCTAGGCTTAGATAGTTGATGCCTCACTATAGAAGGGAAAAGAGGAACCCATGGTGTAGAATACTGTTGCGCAATGACGGTGACTCTAAGGCAATGTTTTCATAAACGCTAAGCAGTAGATCACCTACCGTTTAGCCATTATTTGAGCTAAGCGGTCCACTAAACGGGCTATAAGGCCAATTAAACGGGCTAAATGGATGATTAAACGGAAACGGTGTATCACCGTATAGCGTTTACACGGTGTTTAAACGGGCTAAACGACCGTTTAGGCGACAAATAGTGCTCTAAGGAGGCCCATGGAAGGTGTCACGGGTTGACTAGACTTAGGAATAAAAATTTTGATCAAAATATTTTTCATGTTGGTATCATGGACCAAAATTTCTTTCATCCGTAGCAATGCATGAACAATTTTGCTAGTATATATTACTCCCTCCGTCCCAGAAAGAAAGACGTTATGGGATGCGTGCAGGTCAAACTTTCTCAACTTTGACTAGGTTCGTAGAAAATGCGTGCAACATTTATATCTCCAAATAAGTTTATTATGAAAGTATATTCAACGATCTATCTAATGATACTAATTATGTATTATAAATATTAATATTATTTTATACATAATTGGTCAAAGTTAAAAATATATTGACTTCTCGGGAAGCGAGAACGTCTTCTATTTTGGGACAAAGGGAGTACTAACAAACATGTATGTGTGTTGCAACAGAACGTACATCTTGTTGCACGGTCACTTGAGTGATTTGTGGCTCGGAGATTTTCCTAACAGCCACATTATTTGTTTCAATACATATTAGAATAGAACTTTGTACCATCGCTTCATGGACAAACGCACGTTCTTCTAGCTCGTATGAGCATGGATTATGAGTCAAGATCAAGTACGGGTAAGGAGAGATGTGAGTGCACTTTGAGAAGTAAAAAAGAACAAACGGAGGAGTCACTTCGTCCTTTAATATTAGGTATATATGTACATATACATTGAGAAGTAAAAAAGAACAAACGGAGGAGTCACTTCGTCCTTTAATATTAGGTATATAGGTACATACATACATACATACATACATACATACATACATACATACATACATACATACATACATAGATAAATAGATAGATATTGATATCGATATAGATAGATATATAAATAGGTATAGATATGCTCCCTCCATTCCAAATTATAATATGTTTTGACTTTTCTAGATACATTACTTTTGCTATATGTATCTAGCTAGGCATAATGTATATCTAAATGCATTGCAAAAGCTATGTATCTAGAAAAGCCAAAACATCTTATAATTTGGAATGTATAGGGAATAGATTACAACACCTCCCCTTTGTCTCTATGGCGACGCACTATTAGTGCAATGGTAATATTTGCTACAGGGGCGGGGCACATGCACATATGGATCACCTGGTCTGCCAGGGCAATCTTTCTCGCACCAAGGTCTGTCTCGGTCGAACGGTTTGTAGGCAATGGACTGCGCACCCTGCACCGTTAGCGCCACCACACGGTGCGCCTCCGAGTCCATCTCGTCGGCCTCCTGATCCTCCACCATGGTGCCACGTGCCGCCATCAACAGCGGCAACCCCACGGGGGTGCGCATGGCGCTGCCGTTGCCGCTCACCGGCACTGCTGCCAGCGACGCGATGACGACGCGCATCACGGCAACGGCCACGGCCACCACCACTGCCGCACTCGGCCACAGCAGGACCTACGCCTTCGCCATCCCCAGCCGCTGCTTGGCTGTGCACTGTCCTAGCTACCCCTGATCAAATGGCTCTGCATGCATGCCGGCCCTGCCGGTGTGTCGATCGACCATCATATCCTGAGGCGTGTACTTATATCCGTTGTATGTTTGGCTGAGTACGTGGTTGGCGCGTCTCTGTCTCGCGCGTGCGCGCGGCTCGACCGCTCGAGGAAGGCATCATTGTCCCTTACACTCCACTGGCGGCGGCGGCAGCGGCACGATCGACTGACCTCCGCTGGACGGGCCCCCTGCTGGTGCTGCCCTCCATCACTTCCATCCTAGCTATAGGCCTATAGCTATACACGCTGCCGTGGACTCGAAACTGGAGAGCAGTGTGTTGGTTGGCTCGTCTTGATCTGACCACCCTTGTGTTGCGGGCATCGAGCGTACGTGCGCGCCCCGCCACTTCACTACCACTGCAAATTAAGAATCAAAGCTATAATACTACTCCATCCGTCCCAAATTATAAGTCGTTCCAACTTTCTTGAAAGAGTCAAAGCATCTCAAGTTTAACCAAAGTTAGAGAGAAAATTACAAACATTTATGATATCAAATAGGTATACTATGAAAATATAATTAATGAAGAATCTAATAATACTTATTTAATATCATAAATGTTATTATTTTACTATATAAATTTGGTCATACTTGAGATGTTTTGACTCTCCGAGAAAGTTGGAATGACTTATAATTTGGGACGGAGGGCTAGTGAGCTAAGACTGCGGCAGTGCTAGTGTGCTACGCCGGGTCGACTGATAAGTGATAATGTTAGTAGCCCTTGTTAGTAGCAAGGGAGATACAAGAATGACACTACTAAAGAACTGACCTTCACTACCGGTTCATCACAGTCAGTTGCTTACAAACCGACAATGTTAACCTATCACTGATGACGGGAAACGGGTAGGCTACACTAACAAATCTACCGCGTTCAACCAAGATAACGACGTGCGAGTAGAGGATCATGGATCATTACCACTAGACGCGCAGTGCAGCGGAAGAAGAGTTGGAGCAGCCCAACATCGTGCGCGTCGACGTAGTGGAAGTAGTCGTACGTCCTCGCATACCAACAGCAGTAACACGTCCGTCCGCCTCATGTTCGTCGCCGATCAACGCCGCAGCAACAACAGCAGCGTCTCTACAATATCCACACGTGCGGAGATGGAACACCGGGCGCCGATGTGCTAGCACCTGGCGCGCGGCCGAGAGGGAGAGAAAGTGGGCTTTGGCTTTGACTTGGAAGGACCAAGAGTTGTCTTTCCTATGGGGTGTTGGTATATTTATATAGGGAGGAGAACTCCCTATCTCAACATCAACTAACGATATGGTACTAATCAATGTCGCATGTTCCACCTCCACTCATAGGCTTTAAAGCCGTCCCTTATTAAAAGCTCATTAGGACTATACTAATGGATTATGTTTCAGCCCACTTATGGATCCAATCCATAACAGGTATGATTGTCTCTTGGGCACATCACCAACAATCTCCCACTTGCACTAGAGTCAATCATCTAGGCAACTATTCCAACCCCCTCGATGTGGCTGGATAAAGAAAGTGCATGGCCATGCCAATATGATTAAAGAGTTAATCATGGTGTGACTAAAGAGTTAGTCACAAGTTGTAATCCACTACAAGATCGAGTGAAGTGTTGAACTATCACAAGGGTGGCACAAATCTCGCCTTGAGCTCGACAGGTATCATGTCGCAAAAGGATCAAGACATGTGTATATCAAGGTTTGGCCGATATGATCTTTGTGTGTAGCAGAATTCAATATGTACTGCTAGGTGCCGCTATTGATTAATGACTCAAAAATGGTTTTCGATTATGGCTGTCTACACATGAACCTAACGGACCACACAATTAGGGGGTTGGAATAGTTGCCTAGATGATTGACTCTAGTGCAAGTGGGAGATTGTTGGTGATGTGCCCAAGAGACAATCATACCTGTTATGGATTGGATCCATAAGTGGGCTGAAACATAATCCATTAGTATAGTCCTAATGAGCTTTTAATAAGGGACGGCTTTAAAGCCTATGAGTGGAGGTGGAACATGCGACATTGATTAGTACCATATCGTTAGTTGATGTTGAGATAGGGAGTTCTCCTCCCTATATAAATATACCAACACCCCATAGGAAAGACAACTCTTGGTCCTTCCAAGTCAAAGCCAAAGCCCACTTTCTCTCCCTCTCGGCCGCGCGCCAGGTGCTAGCACATCGGCGCCCGGTGTTCCATCTCCGCACGTGTGGATATTGTAGAGACGCTGCTGTTGTTGCTGCGGCGTTGATCGGCGACGAACATGAGGCGGACGGACGTGTTACTGCTGTTGGTATGCGAGGACGTACGACTACTTCCACTACGTCGACGCGCACGATGTTGGGCTGCTCCAACTCTTCTTCCGCTGCACTGCGCGTCTAGTGGTAATGATCCATGATCCTCTACTCGCACGTCGTTATCTTGGTTGAACGCGGTAGATTTGTTAGTGTAGCCTACCCGTTTCCCGTCATCAGTGATAGGTTAACATTGTCGGTTTGTAAGCAACTGACTGTGATGAACCGGTAGTGAAGGTCAGTTCTTTAGTAGTGTCATTCTTGTATCTCCCTTGCTACTAACAAGGGCTACTAACATTATCACTTATCAGTCGACCCGGCGTAGCACACTAGCACTGCCGCAGTCTTAGCTCACTAGCCCTCCGTCCCAAATTATAAGTCATTCCAACTTTCTCGGAGAGTCAAAACATCTCAAGTATGACCAAATTTATATAGTAAAATAATAACATTTATGATATTAAATAAGTATTATTAGATTCTTCATTAATTATATTTTCATAGTATACCTATTTGATATCATAAATGTTTGTAATTTTCTCTCTAACTTTGGTTAAACTTGAGATGCTTTGACTCTTTCAAGAAAGTTGGAACGACTTATAATTTGGGACGGATGGAGTAGTATTATAGCTTTGATTCTTAATTTGCAGTGGTAGTGAAGTGGCGGGGCGCGCACGTACGCTCGATGCCCGCAACACAAGGGTGGTCAGATCAAGACGAGCCAACCAACACACTGCTCTCCAGTTTCGAGTCCACGGCAGCGTGTATAGCTATAGGCCTATAGCTAGGATGGAAGTGATGGAGGGCAGCACCAGCAGGGGGCCCGTCCAGCGGAGGTCAGTCGATCGTGCCGCTGCCGCCGCCGCCAGTGGAGTGTAAGGGACAATGATGCCTTCCTCGAGCGGTCGAGCCGCGCGCACGCGCGAGACAGAGACGCGCCAACCACGTACTCAGCCAAACATACAACGGATATAAGTACACGCCTCAGGATATGATGGTCGATCGACACACCGGCAGGGCCGGCATGCATGCAGAGCCATTTGATCAGGGGTAGCTAGGACAGTGCACAGCCAAGCAGCGGCTGGGGATGGCGAAGGCGTAGGTCCTGCTGTGGCCGAGTGCGGCAGTGGTGGTGGCCGTGGCCGTTGCCGTGATGCGCGTCGTCATCGCGTCGCTGGCAGCAGTGCCGGTGAGCGGCAACGGCAGCGCCATGCGCACCCCCGTGGGGTTGCCGCTGTTGATGGCGGCACGTGGCACCATGGTGGAGGATCAGGAGGCCGACGAGATGGACTCGGAGGCGCACCGTGTGGTGGCGCTAACGGTGCAGGGTGCGCAGTCCATTGCCTACAAACCGTTCGACCGAGACAGACCTTGGTGCGAGAAAGATTGCCCTGGCAGACCAGGTGATCCATATGTGCATGTGCCCCGCCCCTGTAGCAAATATTACCATTGCACTAATAGTGCGTCGCCATAGAGACAAAGGGGAGGTGTTGTAATCTATTCCCTATACATTCCAAATTATAAGATGTTTTGGCTTTTCTAGATACATAGCTTTTGCAATGCATTTAGATATACATTATGCCTAGCTAGATACATATAGCAAAAGTAATGTATCTAGAAAAGTCAAAACATATTATAATTTGGAATGGAGGGAGCATATCTATACCTATTTATATATCTATCTATATCGATATCAATATCTATCTATTTATCTATGTATGTATGTATGTATGTATGTATGTATGTATGTATGTATGTATGTATGTATGTATGTACCTATATACCTAATATTAAAGGACGAAGTGACTCCTCCGTTTGTTCTTTTTTACTTCTCAATGTATATGTACATATATACCTAATATTAAAGGACGAAGTGACTCCTCCGTTTGTTCTTTTTTACTTCTCAAAGTGCACTCACATCTCTCCTTACCCGTACTTGATCTTGACTCATAATCCATGCTCATACGAGCTAGAAGAACGTGCGTTTGTCCATGAAGCGATGGTACAAAGTTCTATTCTAATATGTATTGAAACAAATAATGTGGCTGTTAGGAAAATCTCCGAGCCACAAATCACTCAAGTGACCGTGCAACAAGATGTACGTTCTGTTGCAACACACATACATGTTTGTTAGTACTCCCTTTGTCCCAAAATAGAAGACGTTCTCGCTTCCCGAGAAGTCAATATATTTTTAACTTTGACCAATTATGTATAAAATAATATTAATATTTATAATACATAATTAGTATCATTAGATAGATCGTTGAATATACTTTCATAATAAACTTATTTGGAGATATAAATGTTGCACGCATTTTCTACGAACCTAGTCAAAGTTGAGAAAGTTTGACCTGCACGCATCCCATAACGTCTTTCTTTCTGGGACGGAGGGAGTAATATATACTAGCAAAATTGTTCATGCATTGCTACGGATGAAAGAAATTTGGTCCATGATACCAACATGAAAATATTTTGATCAAAATTTTTATTCCTAAGTCTAGTCAACCCGTGACACCTTCCATGGGCCTCCTTAGAGCACTATTTGTCGCCTAAACGGTCGTTTAGCCCGTTTAAACACCGTGTAAACGCTATACGGTGATACACCGTTTCCGTTTAATCATCCATTTAGCCCGTTTAATTGGCCTTATAGCCCGTTTAGTGGACCGCTTAGCTCAAATAATGGCTAAACGGTAGGTGATCTACTGCTTAGCGTTTATGAAAACATTGCCTTAGAGTCACCGTCATTGCGCAACAGTATTCTACACCATGGGTTCCTCTTTTCCCTTCTATAGTGAGGCATCAACTATCTAAGCCTAGGGCCCCCTTCGAACAATAGTGAGAACCTGCCTGAAATCTCCACCGAACGCCATAGTCATCCCCCGAACGAAAGCTCAAGTTAGTCCATTATATCACAAAGGCTATTGTCTAGTGTTTTGACGGCTTGCCTCTTTGTCACGGTAGTCTTATCCCAAGTACTGAGAGATGCAGTTTGAAGGAGCTTGGCAGTACCACTCTGTTTTGTGAAGCTACAAAAATCCACATCGTCAATGGTAAGGGAAATCTTGAAGCGTGAGTGGGCAGTTCTGCAACCAGACATTATTGAGTCTGCAACACTAGGTGTAGTTGTTGCCACGTCAGTCTTGTTTGGTTGTGTATTGTTGCAGTAGAGCCTTGTACATATAAATCTTTCCGGTGGCCCCAGGTCAATGTACAAAGAACAAACCAAAAAAAGAAACAAGAGAAAAGGTAAAGACAAAGAAGCTAACACGAGCTACATGTTCTTTTCTACTAGTCAATCAACTAATCAGAGCAATTAGGTCAGACAACACTATAGATGGACAAATGGATGGCACGGCCTGGGCCCGTTGAGGCACGACTCGATAAGGTTCGGCCGACACGACCCTATTTAAAGATCGTGTCGTGCCATGCTGCCCATGGGCCGTGCTTCTGGCCTAGGCACAGCCCTACAACATCTTAGCCATGCGGGGCCGGCTCAATGGCCCGATGGGCTCACCGAGGCCACGCTGGTCGTTGTTGTGCGGCTGTGTCGTCGCCGTTGTGCGGATCCGGGGAGGAGGGGGCCATCACTGTGCCACCATTGTCGTGCTACCTGTCGCTGCGCTGCCGTCCCTACGCAGATCGGGGACGAGGAGGGAAGAAGGGGGTGTGAGGAGACGACATGGTATCTCGGTGCGGGAGTCAAGAGAAAGGGGGCCCAATGCAGGAGTCAAGAGAAGGGGGCGTAGGACCCTGCGATGCGGATCGACATCAGGGGAGAAACAGGAGGTGGCTACTGGCCAGGGGTAGGGAATTAGGGTTTGGAGAATATATATACTGAAAGCTAGGGGTGGAGCTTTGTTGAGGCCAACATGGGCCATGGCCACCCCTGCTCTTTTGTGATTACCACTATATGTGTTGGATGTTCTTTTGTTACACTATAAAATAACCATCTAATTTCCATGTAATCTATCGATTAGCCCCTATTGTCTTTGGTCCTATGCTCCACCATTGTGAAAGCTATCAAGCCGCATCAGGCTGGCCTCTAACCAGGCCGTGTTGGGCTAGCACGCCTTGCCGAGGGACCGGCCTAGGCACGACCCTTCCATAGAGCCGTCGTGCCCGTGCCGTGCTTGGGCTAGGCCAAAATGGCAAGCCATGGGCCATGCCCATGGGGCTTTGGGCCATATGACCATCCATAGGCAACACCGGCGCTCGAGCGAGGCGCTTGATTTCAATGTCCTGGACATCGACGCACCTGCCTGGTACAGGCAGCTACTGCTACCTCAGGACACCAACCAAACATATCCTAGTCAACTTGCAGGCAAGGTTCAGGCAGCTACTGCTACTCTGGACACCAACCAAACTTATCCTAGTCAACTTGTAGGCAAGGTTCAGACCAGGCAAATTTGCTCTAGGGCTTGAACCAAACAAGTCCTTGGGTTCTTTGGCACAATTTTAGAATCCAAACCTGAAAGGTTTCTGCCACTTCGTGATGCAGCTGATCTGCAACATTTCAGTGACTACTAGATTAATTTCAGCCTATTGATGTCTGACAAGAGGATTAAATACTACAGCTTTCAATTTTTACTGCTTGTTAAAAATTTCTGATGGACAAAACACGTTCTTATTTATTGTACAGAATTAGGATAGAAGAACAGAACACTATACTCATTTTCTCATCCACACTTTCTTGTTTATTGGCGGGCTGCATCAGAGTTTGATATTGTGCATGTTTGGATTTTTACTTCTACTGACTTCTTGATAAAAATTTGTCGAAAATATTACTTGGTGACGATCTACTTGGGTGATTCTAGGCAATTCTCTTTAAATAATGTGAAAAATAAGTTTTCTAGACAGACTTCAAATTATATCATGGAGCTCTATTGCACAACAATGGTACATATCTAAAGACAAACCTTAAGTCTTGCAGAGAAGGTCTTGTCACATATGAAGCCTTATATTCTACTATTTTAATTGAATTTTGAGACTTCAGATGAAATCAAACACCCTTAATGAGGAGCGGTGACCTATCTATGATTAGATTATGTCTATTGTTGATACTGAATATGGGGGTTTGTTTCTTTGTACATTGACCTGGGGCCACCGGAAAGATTTATATGTACAAGGCTCTACTGCAACAATACACAACCAAAACAAGACTGACGTGGCAACAACTACACCTAGTGTTGCAGACTCAATAATGTCTGGTTGCAGAACTGCCCACTCACGCTTCAAGATTTCCCTTACCATTGACGATGTGGATTTTTGTAGCTTCACAAAACAGAGTGGTACTGCCAAGCTCCTTCAAACTGCATCTCTCAGTACTTGGGATAAGACTACCGTGACAAAGAGGCAAGCCGTCAAAACACTAGACAATAGCCTTTGTGATATAATGGACTAACTTGAGCTTTCGTTCGGGGGATGACTATGGCGTTCGGTGGAGATTTCAGGCAGGTTCTCACTATTGTTCGAAGGGGGCCCTAGGCTTAGATAGTTGATGCCTCACTATAGAAGGGAAAAGAGGAACCCATGGTGTAGAATACTGTTGCGCAATGACGGTGACTCTAAGGCAATGTTTTCATAAACGCTAAGCAGTAGATCACCTACCGTTTAGCCATTATTTGAGCTAAGCGGTCCACTAAACGGGCTATAAGGCCAATTAAACGGGCTAAATGGATGATTAAACGGAAACGGTGTATCACCGTATAGCGTTTACACGGTGTTTAAACGGGCTAAACGACCGTTTAGGCGACAAATAGTGCTCTAAGGAGGCCCATGGAAGGTGTCACGGGTTGACTAGACTTAGGATAAAAATTTTGATCAAAATATTTTTCATGTTGGTATCATGGACCAAAATTTCTTTCATCCGTAGCAATGCATGAACAATTTTGCTAGTATATATTACTCCCTCCGTCCCAGAAAGAAAGACGTTATGGGATGCGTGCAGGTCAAACTTTCTCAACTTTGACTAGGTTCGTAGAAAATGCGTGCAACATTTATATCTCCAAATAAGTTTATTATGAAAGTATATTCAACGATCTATCTAATGATACTAATTATGTATTATAAATATTAATATTATTTTATACATAATTGGTCAAAGTTAAAATATATTGACTTCTCGGGAAGCGAGAACGTCTTCTATTTTGGGACAAAGGGAGTACTAACAAACATGTATGTGTGTTGCAACAGAACGTACATCTTGTTGCACGGTCACTTGAGTGATTTGTGGCTCGGAGATTTTCCTAACAGCCACATTATTTGTTTCAATACATATTAGAATAGAACTTTGTACCATCGCTTCATGGACAAACGCACGTTCTTCTAGCTCGTATGAGCATGGATTATGAGTCAAGATCAAGTACGGGTAAGGAGAGATGTGAGTGCACTTTGAGAAGTAAAAAAGAACAAACGGAGGAGTCACTTCGTCCTTTAATATTAGGTATATATGTACATATACATTGAGAAGTAAAAAAGAACAAACGGAGGAGTCACTTCGTCCTTTAATATTAGGTATATAGGTACATACATACATACATACATACATACATACATACATACATACATACATACATACATACATAGATAAATAGATAGATATTGATATCGATATAGATAGATATATAAATAGGTATAGATATGCTCCCTCCATTCCAAATTATAATATGTTTTGACTTTTCTAGATACATTACTTTTGCTATATGTATCTAGCTAGGCATAATGTATATCTAAATGCATTGCAAAAGCTATGTATCTAGAAAAGCCAAAACATCTTATAATTTGGAATGTATAGGGAATAGATTACAACACCTCCCCTTTGTCTCTATGGCGACGCACTATTAGTGCAATGGTAATATTTGCTACAGGGGCGGGGCACATGCACATATGGATCACCTGTCTGCCAGGGCAATCTTTCTCGCACCAAGGTCTGTCTCGGTCGAACGGTTTGTAGGCAATGGACTGCGCACCCTGCACCGTTAGCGCCACCACACGGTGCGCCTCCGAGTCCATCTCGTCGGCCTCCTGATCCTCCACCATGGTGCCACGTGCCGCCATCAACAGCGGCAACCCCACGGGGGTGCGCATGGCGCTGCCGTTGCCGCTCACCGGCACTGCTGCCAGCGACGCGATGACGACGCGCATCACGGCAACGGCCACGGCCACCACCACTGCCGCACTCGGCCACAGCAGGACCTACGCCTTCGCCATCCCCAGCCGCTGCTTGGCTGTGCACTGTCCTAGCTACCCTGATCAAATGGCTCTGCATGCATGCCGGCCCTGCCGGTGTGTCGATCGACCATCATATCCTGAGGCGTGTACTTATATCCGTTGTATGTTTGGCTGAGTACGTGGTTGGCGCGTCTCTGTCTCGCGCGTGCGCGCGGCTCGACCGCTCGAGGAAGGCATCATTGTCCCTTACACTCCACTGGCGGCGGCGGCAGCGGCACGATCGACTGACCTCCGCTGGACGGGCCCCCTGCTGGTGCTGCCCTCCATCACTTCCATCCTAGCTATAGGCCTATAGCTATACACGCTGCCGTGGACTCGAAACTGGAGAGCAGTGTGTTGGTTGGCTCGTCTTGATCTGACCACCCTTGTGTTGCGGGCATCGAGCGTACGTGCGCGCCCCGCCACTTCACTACCACTGCAAATTAAGAATCAAAGCTATAATACTACTCCATCCGTCCCAAATTATAAGTCGTTCAACTTTCTTGAAAGAGTCAAAGCATCTCAAGTTTAACCAAAGTTAGAGAGAAAATTACAAACATTTATGATATCAAATAGGTATACTATGAAAATATAATTAATGAAGAATCTAATAATACTTATTTAATATCATAAATGTTATTATTTTACTATATAAATTTGGTCATACTTGAGATGTTTTGACTCTCCGAGAAAGTTGGAATGACTTATAATTTGGGACGGAGGGCTAGTGAGCTAAGACTGCGGCAGTGCTAGTGTGCTACGCCGGGTCGACTGATAAGTGATAATGTTAGTAGCCCTTGTTAGTAGCAAGGGAGATACAAGAATGACACTACTAAAGAACTGACCTTCACTACCGGTTCATCACAGTCAGTTGCTTACAAACCGACAATGTTAACCTATCACTGATGACGGGAAACGGGTAGGCTACACTAACAAATCTACCGCGTTCAACCAAGATAACGACGTGCGAGTAGAGGATCATGGATCATTACCACTAGACGCGCAGTGCATCGGAAGAAGAGTTGGAGCAGCCCAACATCGTGCGCGTCGACGTAGTGGAAGTAGTCGTACGTCCTCGCATACCAACAGCAGTAACACGTCCGTCCGCCTCATGTTCGTCGCCGATCAACGCCGCAGCAACAACAGCAGCGTCTCTACAATATCCACACGTGCGGAGATGGAACACCGGGCGCCGATGTGCTAGCACCTGGCGCGCGGCCGAGAGGGAGAGAAAGTGGGCTTTGGCTTTGACTTGGAAGGACCAAGAGTTGTCTTTCCTATGGGGTGTTGGTATATTTATATAGGAGGAGAACTCCCTATCTCAACATCAACTAACGATATGGTACTAATCAATGTCGCATGTTCCACCTCCACTCATAGGCTTTAAAGCCGTCCCTTATTAAAAGCTCATTAGGACTATACTAATGGATTATGTTTCAGCCCACTTATGGATCCAATCCATAACAGGTATGATTGTCTCTTGGGCACATCACCAACAATCTCCCACTTGCACTAGAGTCAATCATCTAGGCAACTATTCCAACCCCCTAATTGTGTGGTCCGTTAGGTTCATGTGTAGACAGCCATAATCGAAAACCATTTTTGAGTCATTAATCAATAGCGGCACCTAGCAGTACATATTGAATTCTGCTACACACAAAGATCATATCGGCCAAACCTTGATATACACATGTCTTGATCCTTTTGCGACATGATACCTGTCGAGCTCAAGGCGAGATTTGTGCCACCCTTGTGATAGTTCAACACTTCACTCGATCTTGTAGTGGATTACAACTTGTGACTAACTCTTTAGTCACACCATGATTAACTCTTTAATCATATTGGCATGGCCATGCACTTTCTTTATCCAGCCACATCGAGGGGCCTAGAGATATCTCTCCTTTTATGAAGGAGGTGGAACATGCGACATTGATTAGTACCATATCGTTAGTTGATGTTGAGATAGGGAGTTCTCCTCCCTATATAAATATACCAACACCCCATAGGAAAGACAACTCTTGGTCCTTCCAAGTCAAAGCCAAAGCCCACTTTCTCTCCCTCTCGGCCGCGCGCCAGGTGCTAGCACATCGGCGCCCGGTGTTCCATCTCCGCACGTGTGGATATTGTAGAGACGCTGCTGTTGTTGCTGCGGCGTTGATCGGCGACGAACATGAGGCGGACGGACGTGTTACTGCTGTTGGTATGCGAGGACGTACGACTACTTCCACTACGTCGACGCGCACGATGTTGGGCTGCTCCAACTCTTCTTCCGATGCACTGCGCGTCTAGTGGTAATGATCCATGATCCTCTACTCGCACGTCGTTATCTTGGTTGAACGCGGTAGATTTGTTAGTGTAGCCTACCCGTTTCCCGTCATCAGTGATAGGTTAACATTGTCGGTTTGTAAGCAACTGACTGTGATGAACCGGTAGTGAAGGTCAGTTCTTTAGTAGTGTCATTCTTGTATCTCCCTTGCTACTAACAAGGGCTACTAACATTATCACTTATCAGTCGACCCGGCGTAGCACACTAGCACTGCCGCAGTCTTAGCTCACTAGCCCTCCGTCCCAAATTATAAGTCATTCCAACTTTCTCGGAGAGTCAAAACATCTCAAGTATGACCAAATTTATATAGTAAAATAATAACATTTATGATATTAAATAAGTATTATTAGATTCTTCATTAATTATATTTTCATAGTATACCTATTTGATATCATAAATGTTTGTAATTTTCTCTCTAACTTTGGTTAAACTTGAGATGCTTTGACTCTTTCAAGAAAGTTGGAACGACTTATAATTTGGGACGGATGGAGTAGTATTATAGCTTTGATTCTTAATTTGCAGTGGTAGTGAAGTGGCGGGGCGCGCACGTACGCTCGATGCCCGCAACACAAGGGTGGTCAGATCAAGACGAGCCAACCAACACACTGCTCTCCAGTTTCGAGTCCACGGCAGCGTGTATAGCTATAGGCCTATAGCTAGGATGGAAGTGATGGAGGGCAGCACCAGCAGGGGGCCCGTCCAGCGGAGGTCAGTCGATCGTGCCGCTGCCGCCGCCGCCAGTGGAGTGTAAGGGACAATGATGCCTTCCTCGAGCGGTCGAGCCGCGCGCACGCGCGAGACAGAGACGCGCCAACCACGTACTCAGCCAAACATACAACGGATATAAGTACACGCCTCAGGATATGATGGTCGATCGACACACCGGCAGGGCCGGCATGCATGCAGAGCCATTTGATCAGGGGTAGCTAGGACAGTGCACAGCCAAGCAGCGGCTGGGGATGGCGAAGGCGTAGGTCCTGCTGTGGCCGAGTGCGGCAGTGGTGGTGGCCGTGGCCGTTGCCGTGATGCGCGTCGTCATCGCGTCGCTGGCAGCAGTGCCGGTGAGCGGCAACGGCAGCGCCATGCGCACCCCCGTGGGGTTGCCGCTGTTGATGGCGGCACGTGGCACCATGGTGGAGGATCAGGAGGCCGACGAGATGGACTCGGAGGCGCACCGTGTGGTGGCGCTAACGGTGCAGGGTGCGCAGTCCATTGCCTACAAACCGTTCGACCGAGACAGACCTTGGTGCGAGAAAGATTGCCCTGGCAGACCAGGTGATCCATATGTGCATGTGCCCCGCCCCTGTAGCAAATATTACCATTGCACTAATAGTGCGTCGCCATAGAGACAAAGGGAGGTGTTGTAATCTATTCCCTATACATTCCAAATTATAAGATGTTTTGGCTTTTCTAGATACATAGCTTTTGCAATGCATTTAGATATACATTATGCCTAGCTAGATACATATAGCAAAAGTAATGTATCTAGAAAAGTCAAAACATATTATAATTTGGAATGGAGGGAGCATATCTATACCTATTTATATATCTATCTATATCGATATCAATATCTATCTATTTATCTATGTATGTATGTATGTATGTATGTATGTATGTATGTATGTATGTATGTATGTATGTATGTACCTATATACCTAATATTAAAGGACGAAGTGACTCCTCCGTTTGTTCTTTTTTACTTCTCAATGTATATGTACATATATACCTAATATTAAAGGACGAAGTGACTCCTCCGTTTGTTCTTTTTTACTTCTCAAAGTGCACTCACATCTCTCCTTACCCGTACTTGATCTTGACTCATAATCCATGCTCATACGAGCTAGAAGAACGTGCGTTTGTCCATGAAGCGATGGTACAAAGTTCTATTCTAATATGTATTGAAACAAATAATGTGCTGTTAGGAAAATCTCCGAGCCACAAATCACTCAAGTGACCGTGCAACAAGATGTACGTTCTGTTGCAACACACATAATTGGTCAAAGTTAAAAATATATTGACTTCTCGGGAAGCGAGAACGTCTTCTATTTTGGGACAAAGGGAGTACTAACAAACATGTATGTGTGTTGCAACAGAACGTACATCTTGTTGCACGGTCACTTGAGTGATTTGTGGCTCGGAGATTTTCCTAACAGCCACATTATTTGTTTCAATACATATTAGAATAGAACTTTGTACCATCGCTTCATGGACAAACGCACGTTCTTCTAGCTCGTATGAGCATGGATTATGAGTCAAGATCAAGTACGGGTAAGGAGAGATGTGAGTGCACTTTGAGAAGTAAAAAAGAACAAACGGAGGAGTCACTTCGTCCTTTAATATTAGGTATATATGTACATATACATTGAGAAGTAAAAAAGAACAAACGGAGGAGTCACTTCGTCCTTTAATATTAGGTATATAGGTACATACATACATACATACATACATACATACATACATACATACATACATACATACATACATAGATAAATAGATAGATATTGATATCGATATAGATAGATATATAAATAGGTATAGATATGCTCCCTCCATTCCAAATTATAATATGTTTTGACTTTTCTAGATACATTACTTTTGCTATATGTATCTAGCTAGGCATAATGTATATCTAAATGCATTGCAAAGCTATGTATCTAGAAAAGCCAAAACATCTTATAATTTGGAATGTATAGGGAATAGATTACAACACCTCCCCTTTGTCTCTATGGCGACGCACTATTAGTGCAATGGTAATATTTGCTACAGGGGCGGGGCACATGCACATATGGATCACCTGGTCTGCCAGGGCAATCTTTCTCGCACCAAGGTCTGTCTCGGTCGAACGGTTTGTAGGCAATGGACTGCGCACCCTGCACCGTTAGCGCCACCACACGGTGCGCCTCCGAGTCCATCTCGTCGGCCTCCTGATCCTCCACCATGGTGCCACGTGCCGCCATCAACAGCGGCAACCCCACGGGGGTGCGCATGGCGCTGCCGTTGCCGCTCACCGGCACTGCTGCCAGCGACGCGATGACGACGCGCATCACGGCAACGGCCACGGCCACCACCACTGCCGCACTCGGCCACAGCAGGACCTACGCCTTCGCCATCCCCAGCCGCTGCTTGGCTGTGCACTGTCCTAGCTACCCCTGATCAAATGGCTCTGCATGCATGCCGGCCCTGCCGGTGTGTCGATCGACCATCATATCCTGAGGCGTGTACTTATATCCGTTGTATGTTTGGCTGAGTACGTGGTTGGCGCGTCTCTGTCTCGCGCGTGCGCGCGGCTCGACCGCTCGAGGAAGGCATCATTGTCCCTTACACTCCACTGGCGGCGGCGGCAGCGGCACGATCGACTGACCTCCGCTGGACGGGCCCCCTGCTGGTGCTGCCCTCCATCACTTCCATCCTAGCTATAGGCCTATAGCTATACACGCTGCCGTGGACTCGAAACTGGAGAGCAGTGTGTTGGTTGGCTCGTCTTGATCTGACCACCCTTGTGTTGCGGGCATCGAGCGTACGTGCGCGCCCCGCCACTTCACTAC
>JAHUYU010002083.1:0-20803 GCA_030439765.1 Tripidium arundinaceum | reverse complement strand
TCAAGTCAAGCACTATGAGAATGACAGATCACTTTAATCTAGGGGAGAATTTTATTTGAATGCATGTGTGCTTGTTAGAAAAGAAAACATTGAAGCAACTCCTGATCCATCTGAGTTTAGTTGTTTGCTCAGGGACGAGCAAAAGGTAAGCTTGGGGGAGCTTGTTGACGGTCGTTAAGTATCAATTTCTATGTTTCAACAAGAACTAAAAAGGACTTAATTGAATCATCACCATAGACTTAGGGGGTCTAACTGACAGATTTCCACTAGTTTTGGTGAGTTTGTGTTTTTATAGGGAGTTATCAGGAAATGAACCAAGGAAGGTCCATAAACAAAGTTTACATCAAGATAATCAAGCCTGCGGTAATTTTCCGTAATGAGATGGACCTAAGAAGCAATTGGGCCGAACGGGAGGCGAGACGGGGCCCAGCCCAAGGCGCCCACCCTAGGCCCTAGGGCGCCCGCCCTTCCCTGGTGGCCAATCAGAGCCAACCTCGGGGATTATGTCTCCACTGCCTCTAAGGATCAAGGAAAATCGTGCGATCAAGGTCGGTTTGATCCGACGGCCGACGTTCATTTGAAAGGGCTATATAAGCCGAGGCGATCCACCCCCAAGGGAGAGGAGAAATCATTATTAGAGGAAGCCATCAAAGTTAGGGTTTAGAATCCTTCTCTCCACCAGAGAATTAGAATAGCTACTCCCAATTCCTTCAAGTTCTATAGGATTGATTAGATAGATTTAGAGAAGTAGAGCAATTGCGCTCTGGATTTCGGATCTTCGTCATAAAGATTGGTATTATTTCATATCTTTCTCTACGACTTTATTCTAATATCATTATGTCTTTATTTATTATGCTCCTAGTTTGCTCTAGTTCTATATTTGATATGGTTATGATTGATAATTAGTTTATGTATAAGTTTGCAAAGCGCTTAGCTCTTGTCGCACGGGAGTTGAGTGGTAGATCACATGTAAGCATGGTGCTTAGATGCTATTTACCTGCAAATGTATCCTATTGGCTGGGTGTGGTAGTTCGTGGTAGTGACAGTTCTATTGAGTCTTATATAGTCCACTCCCTGTTAATAGGACAGGCAGAATGTGTATTGCGGAGTAAGTCATGCTATGTTCTGGCTTTCTTTAGCAATGTTCCTTATACATGAATGAAGAGACCTTTATGCTATATATGATTTTATGTGTGCTAGAGTAGATTATGACTTAGTAGATTAGAACATACATAGAAGTTATTCTCTTGCTAGTCCGATGTCACCTTACATTTTATGTGGAGTAGTCTATCTCTAATCTCTGTGTTATTTATCTTGAGCTTATATTTCAATATCTTTATTATCATTATGGCTTACCCCCTGCCGAAGCAAGTGACTGTGTGAGTGAGTTTCTCATTAGTAATCATGTTTTGCAAGTTCATCTCTAGTCTTGACCCTTTTGATAATGCAAGCCTTGCCTTTAGCGTTTGCCTCTTCGCAAAATTATAAATAACGGTCCTGGAGATATTCTCTTGGTAAGATGCTACAATGGGTATTTTATCTGTGCGCTTGCGGATAGAATAATGTATTTTCTAGAGAGCCCTTATATTCATAAATACCTTAGTACACTCTAGCGCCATGCTGGGGATGACAACCTAGTATTCAAGTGGTGTTAGCAAGTGTCAATAGGAGTCTGGATCCACCCGTCTTCCGATTCGAGTTGGTTACAATAGGAATGGTGCATAGGAAGTTAGGGTGGAGTATTTAGATGATGTTCGTATCAATTACGTCACATAACCAATCCATTCCTGTACCTTGATGGCCGCGATACCAGGAACAGCCGATGCAGATTTCGTGCTGAATGTAAAACCTTGAGAACTTTGCCTTCTGGACATGGAATCGAGCTAGGTTTTTTTTCACCGCTGCAATATTATGGGCCCCACCCTATAGAACCGGAATTAGGAATAGTGGGCCAATGGAGATTTTTCTAAAAATCACTTACCATAAGCCACAAATCGGCATTTGTTTCAGTGAAATCTCGCAATTCCGCCGAGGGTGTCTGGGTCCACCCATCTTCCGATTCGAGTTGGTTACAATAGGAATGGCGCATTGGAAGTTAGGGTGGAGTATTTAGATGATGTTCGTATCAATTACGTCATGTAACCAATCCATTCATGTACCTTGATGGCCGCGATACCAGGAACAGCCGATGCAGATTTCGTGCTGAATGTAAAACCTTGAGAACTTTGCCTTCTGGACATGGAATCGAGCTGGGTTTTTTTTCACGGCTGCAAAATTATAGGCCCCACCCTATAGGACCTGAATTAGGAATAGTGGGCCTATGGAGATTTTTCTAGAAATCACTTACCATAAGCCATAAATCAGCATTTGTTTCAGTGAAATCTCGCAATTCCGCTGAGGGAGTCTGGGTCCACCCGTCTTCCGATTCGAGTTGATTACAATAGGAATGGTGCATAGGAAGTTAGGGAGGAGTATTTAGATGATGTTCATATCAATTGTGTCATATAATCAATCCATTCGTGTACCTTGATGGCCGCGATACCAGGAACAGCCGATGCAGATTTCATGCTAAATGTAAAACCTTGAGAACTTTGCCTTCCGGACATGGAATCGAGCTGGGTTTTTTTTCATGGCTATAGAATTATGGACCCCACCCCATAGAACATGAATTAGGAATAGTGCGCCAATGGAGATTTTTCTAAAAATCACTTACCATAAGCCACAAATCGGCATTTGTTTCAGTGAAATCTCGCAATTCCGCCGAGGGTGTCTGGGTCCACGCATCTTCCGATTCGAGTTGGTTACAATAGGAATGGCGCATTGGAAGTTAGGGTTGAGTATTTAGATGATGTTCGTATTAATTATGTCATGTAACCAATCCATTCGTGTACCTTGATGGCCACGATACCAGGAACAGCCGATGCAGATTTCTTGCTGAACGTAAAACCTTGAGAACTTTGCCTTCCGGACATGGAATCGAGTTGGGTTTTTTTTCACGGCTACAGAATTATAGGCCCCACCCTATAGAACCTGAATTAGGAATAGTGGGCCTATGGAGATTTTTCTAGAAATCACTTACCATAAGCCATAAATCGGCATTTGTTTCAGTGAAATCTCGCAATTCCGCCGAGGGAGTCTGGGTCCACCCGTCTTCCGATTCGAGTTGGTTACAATAGGAATGGTGCATAGGAGTTAGGGTGGAGTATTTAAATGATGTTCGTATCAATTATGTCATGTAACCAATCCATTCGTGTACCTGGATGGCCGTGATACCAGGAACAGCCGATGCAGATTTCATGCTGAATGTAAAACCTTGAGAACTTTGCCTTCTGGACATGGAATCGAGCTGGGTTTTTTTCACCGCTGCAATATTATGGGCCCCACCCTATAGAACCTGAATTAGGAATAGTGGGCCAATGGAGATTTTTCTAAAAATCACTTACCAAAGCCACAAATCGGCATTTGTTTCAGTGAAATCTCGCAATTCCGCCGAGGGTGTCTGGGTCCACCCATCTTCCGATTCGAGTTGGTTACAATAGGAATGGCGCATTAGAAGTTAGGGTGGAGTATTTAGATGATGTTCGCATGAATTATGTCATGTAACCAATCCATTTGTGTACCTTGATGGCCACGATACCAGGAACAGCCGATGCAGATTTTGTGCTGAATGTAAAACCTTGAGAACTTTGCCTTCCGGACATGGAATCGAGCTGGGTTTTTTTCACGGCTGCAGAATTATAGGCCCCACCCAATAGAACATGAATTAGGAATAGTGGGCCTATGGAGAATTTTCTAGAAATCACTTACCATAAGCCATAAATCGGTATTTGTTTCAGTGAAATCTCGCAATTCCACCGAGGGAGTCTGGGTCCACCCATCTTCCGATTCGAGTTGGTTACAATAGGAATGGTGCATAGGAAGTTAGGGTGGAGTATTTAGATGATGTTTGTATCAATTACATCATGTAACAAATCCATTCGTGTACCTTGATGGCCGCGATACCAGGAACAGCCGTTGTAGATTTCCTGCTGAATGTAAAACCTTGAGACTTTGCCTTCCGGACATGGAATCGACCTGGGTCTTTTTCATGGCTGCAAAATTATAGGCGCCACCCTATAGAACCTGAATTAGGAATAGTGGGCCAATGGAGATTTTTCTAAAAATCAGTTACCATAAGCCACAAATCGGCATTTGTTTCAGTGAAATCTCGCAATTCCGCTGAGGGTGTCTGGGTCCACCCGTCTTTCGATTTGAGTTGGTTACAATAGGAATGGTGCATAGGAAGTCACGGTGGAGTATTTAAATGATGCTCGTATCAATTACGTCATGTAACCAATCCATTCGTGTACCTTGATGGCCGCGATACCAGGAATAGCCGATGCAGATTTCGTGCTGAATATAAAAGCTTGAGAACTTTGCCTTCCGGACATGGAATCGAGCTGGGTTTTTTTCACGGCTGTAGAATTATAGGCCCCACACTATAGAACCCAAATTAGGAATAGTGGGCCTATGGAGATTTTTCTAAAAATCACTTACCATAAGCCACAAATCGGCGTTTGTTTCAGTGAAATCTCGCAATTTCGCCGAGTGAGTCTAGGTCCACCCGTCTTCCGATTCGAGTTGGTTATAGTAGGAATGGCACATAGGAAGTTAGGGTGGAGTATTTAGATGATGTTCGTATCAATTACGTCATATAACCAATCCATTCGTGTACCTTGCTGGCCGCAATACCATGAACAGCCGATGCAGATTTCGTGCTGAATGTAAAAGCTTGAGAACTTTGCCTTTCGGACATGGAATCGAGCTAGGTTTTTTTTCACGGCTGCAGAATTATAGGCCCCACCCTATAGAACCCGAATTAGGAGTAGTGGGCCTATGGATATTTTTCTAGAAATCACTTACCATAAGCCATTGTTGACGTTCCTTAAGTATCAAAATTAACCGTCAACTAGACATGGAAAAGGACCTATATGCAACCAACATCTAGACTTAGGGTTTTATTTGACATTATTCCATGAGTTTTGGTGCTTGTCTATTTCTGCAGGGGGTTATTAGAGAATACGGAGGAATGACCCACATGTCATGATTACATAGAGATATTAAAGTCTGCGGTAATTTTCCGTAAACTATTGGACCAAAGAAGCAACTGGGCCGAGCCGGAGGGCAAGTGGAGCCCAGCCCAGGGCACCCGCCCTGCCCTGGCGGCCAATCACAGCAAGTCTCGCGGATTATGCTCCACCGTGACTTCCTATGCACCATTCCTATTGTAACCAACTCAAATCGAAAGACGGGTGGACCAGACACCCTCAGCGGAATTGCGAGATTTCACTGAAACAAATGCCGATTTGTGGCTTATGGTAACTGATTTTTAGAAAAATCTCCATTGGCCCACTATTCCTAATTCAGGTTCTATAGGGTGGCGCCTATAATTTTGCAGCCATGAAAAAGACCCAGGTCGATTCCATGTCCGGAAGGCAAAGTTCTCAAGGTTTTACATTCAGCAGGAAATCTACAACGGCTGTTCCTGGTATCGCGGCCATCAAGGTACACGAATGGATTTGTTACATGATGTAATTGATACAAACATCATCTAAATACTCCACCCTAACTTCCTATGCACCATTCCTATTGTAACCAACTCGAATCGGAAGATGGGTGGACCCAGACTCCCTCGGTGGAATTGCGAGATTTCACTGAAACAAATACCGATTTATGGCTTATGGTAAGTGATTTCTAGAAAATTCTCCATAGGCCCACTATTCCTAATTCATGTTCTATTGGGTGGGGCCTATAATTCTGCAGCCGTGAAAAAAAAACCCAGCTCGATTCCATGTCCGGAAGGCAAAGTTCTCAAGGTTTTACATTCAGCACAAAATCTGCATCGGCTGTTCCTGGTATCGTGGCCATCAAGGTACACAAATGGATTGGTTACATGACATAATTCATGCGAACATCATCTAAATACTCCACCCTAACTTCTAATGCGCCATTCCTATTGTAACCAACTCGAATCGGAAGATGGGTGGACCCAGACACCCTCGGCGGAATTGCGAGATTTCACTGAAACAAATGCCGATTTGTGGCTTTGGTAAGTGATTTTTAGAAAAATCTCCATTGGCCCACTATTCCTAATTCAGGTTCTATAGGGTGGGGCCCATAATATTGCAGCGGTGAAAAAAACCCAGCTCGATTCCATGTCCAGAAGGCAAAGTTCTCAAGGTTTTACATTCAGCATGAAATCTGCATCGGCTGTTCCTGGTATCACGGCCATCCAGGTACACGAATGGATTGGTTACATGACATAATTGATACGAACATCATTTAAATACTCCACCCTAACTTCCTATGCACCATTCCTATTGTAACCAACTCGAATCGGAAGACGGGTGGACCCAGACTCCCTCGGCGGAATTGCGAGATTTCACTGAAACAAATGCCGATTTATGGCTTATGGTAAGTGATTTCTAGAAAAATCTCCATAGGCCCACTATTCCTAATTCAGGTTCTATAGGGTGGGGCCTATAATTCTGTAGCCGTGAAAAAAACCCAACTCGATTCCATGTCCGGAAGGCAAAGTTCTCAAGGTTTTACGTTCAGCAAGAAATCTGCATCGGCTGTTCCTGGTATCGTGGCCATCAAGGTACACGAATGGATTGGTTACATGACATAATTAATACGAACATCATCTAAATACTCAACCCTAACTTCCAATGCGCCATTCCTATTGTAACCAACTCGAATCGGAAGATGCGTGGACCCAGACACCCTCGGCGGAATTGCGAGATTTCACTGAAACAAATGCCGATTTGTGGCTTATGGTAAGTGATTTTTAGAAAAATCTCCATTGGCGCACTATTCCTAATTCATGTTCTATGGGGTGGGGTCCATAATTCTATAGCCATGAAAAAAAACCCAGCTCGATTCCATGTCCGGAAGGCAAAGTTCTCAAGGTTTTACATTTAGCATGAAATCTGCATCGGCTGTTCCTGGTATCGCGGCCATCAAGGTACACGAATGGATTGATTATATGACACAATTGATATGAACATCATCTAAATACTCCTCCCTAACTTCCTATGCACCATTCCTATTGTAATCAACTCGAATCGGAAGACGGGTGGACCCAGACTCCCTCAGCGGAATTGCGAGATTTCACTGAAACAAATGCTGATTTATGGCTTATGGTAAGTGATTTCTAGAAAAATCTCCATAGGCCCACTATTCCTAATTCAGGTCCTATAGGGTGGGGCCTATAATTTTGCAGCCGTGAAAAAAACCCAGCTCGATTCCATGTCCAGAAGGCAAAGTTCTCAAGGTTTTACATTCAGCACGAAATCTGCATCGGCTGTTCCTGGTATCGCGGCCATCAAGGTACATGAATGGATTGGTTACATGACGTAATTGATACGAACATCATCTAAATACTCCACCCTAACTTCCAATGCGCCATTCCTATTGTAACCAACTCGAATCGGAAGATGGGTGGACCCAGACACCCTCGGCGGAATTGCGAGATTTCACTGAAACAAATGCCGATTTGTGGCTTATGGTAAGTGATTTTTAGAAAAATCTCCATTGGCCCACTATTCCTAATTCCGGTTCTATAGGGTGGGGCCCATAATATTGCAGCGGTGAAAAAAAACCTAGCTCGATTCCATGTCCAGAAGGCAAAGTTCTCAAGGTTTTACATTCAGCACGAAATCTGCATCGGCTGTTCCTGGTATCGCGGCCATCAAGGTACAGGAATGGATTGGTTATGTGACGTAATTGATACGAACATCATCTAAATACTCCACCCGTCTTCCGATTCGAGTTGGTTACAATAGGAATGGTGCATAGGAAGTTAGGGTGGAGTATTTAGATGATGTTCGTATCAATTACGTCACATAACCAATCCATTCCTGTACCTTGATGGCCGCGATACCAGGAACAGCCGATGCAGATTTCGTGCTGAATGTAAAACCTTGAGAACTTTGCCTTCTGGACATGGAATCGAGCTAGGTTTTTTTTCACCGCTGCAATATTATGGGCCCCACCCTATAGAACCGGAATTAGGAATAGTGGGCCAATGGAGATTTTTCTAAAAATCACTTACCATAAGCCACAAATCGGCATTTGTTTCAGTGAAATCTCGCAATTCCGCCGAGGGTGTCTGGGTCCACCCATCTTCCGATTCGAGTTGGTTACAATAGGAATGGCGCATTGGAAGTTAGGGTGGAGTATTTAGATGATGTTCGTATCAATTACGTCATGTAACCAATCCATTCATGTACCTTGATGGCCGCGATACCAGGAACAGCCGATGCAGATTTCGTGCTGAATGTAAAACCTTGAGAACTTTGCCTTCTGGACATGGAATCGAGCTGGGTTTTTTTCACGGCTGCAAAATTATAGGCCCCACCCTATAGGACCTGAATTAGGAATAGTGGGCCTATGGAGATTTTTCTAGAAATCACTTACCATAAGCCATAAATCAGCATTTGTTTCAGTGAAATCTCGCAATTCCGCTGAGGGAGTCTGGGTCCACCCGTCTTCCGATTCGAGTTGATTACAATAGGAATGGTGCATAGGAAGTTAGGGAGGAGTATTTAGATGATGTTCATATCAATTGTGTCATATAATCAATCCATTCGTGTACCTTGATGGCCGCGATACCAGGAACAGCCGATGCAGATTTCATGCTAAATGTAAAACCTTGAGAACTTTGCCTTCCGGACATGGAATCGAGCTGGGTTTTTTTTCATGGCTATAGAATTATGGACCCCACCCCATAGAACATGAATTAGGAATAGTGCGCCAATGGAGATTTTTCTAAAAATCACTTACCATAAGCCACAAATCGGCATTTGTTTCAGTGAAATCTCGCAATTCCGCCGAGGGTGTCTGGGTCCACGCATCTTCCGATTCGAGTTGGTTACAATAGGAATGGCGCATTGGAAGTTAGGGTTGAGTATTTAGATGATGTTCGTATTAATTATGTCATGTAACCAATCCATTCGTGTACCTTGATGGCCACGATACCAGGAACAGCCGATGCAGATTTCTTGCTGAACGTAAAACCTTGAGAACTTTGCCTTCCGGACATGGAATCGAGTTGGGTTTTTTTCACGGCTACAGAATTATAGGCCCCACCCTATAGAACCTGAATTAGGAATAGTGGGCCTATGGAGATTTTTCTAGAAATCACTTACCATAAGCCATAAATCGGCATTTGTTTCAGTGAAATCTCGCAATTCCGCCGAGGGAGTCTGGGTCCACCCGTCTTCCGATTCGAGTTGGTTACAATAGGAATGGTGCATAGGAAGTTAGGGTGGAGTATTTAAATGATGTTCGTATCAATTATGTCATGTAACCAATCCATTCGTGTACCTGGATGGCCGTGATACCAGGAACAGCCGATGCAGATTTCATGCTGAATGTAAAACCTTGAGAACTTTGCCTTCTGGACATGGAATCGAGCTGGGTTTTTTTCACCGCTGCAATATTATGGGCCCCACCCTATAGAACCTGAATTAGGAATAGTGGGCCAATGGAGATTTTTCTAAAAATCACTTACCAAAGCCACAAATCGGCATTTGTTTCAGTGAAATCTCGCAATTCCGCCGAGGGTGTCTGGGTCCACCCATCTTCCGATTCGAGTTGGTTACAATAGGAATGGCGCATTAGAAGTTAGGGTGGAGTATTTAGATGATGTTCGCATGAATTATGTCATGTAACCAATCCATTTGTGTACCTTGATGGCCACGATACCAGGAACAGCCGATGCAGATTTTGTGCTGAATGTAAAACCTTGAGAACTTTGCCTTCCGGACATGGAATCGAGCTGGGTTTTTTTTCACGGCTGCAGAATTATAGGCCCCACCCAATAGAACATGAATTAGGAATAGTGGGCCTATGGAGAATTTTCTAGAAATCACTTACCATAAGCCATAAATCGGTATTTGTTTCAGTGAAATCTCGCAATTCCACCGAGGGAGTCTGGGTCCACCCATCTTCCGATTCGAGTTGGTTACAATAGGAATGGTGCATAGGAAGTTAGGGTGGAGTATTTAGATGATGTTTGTATCAATTACATCATGTAACAAATCCATTCGTGTACCTTGATGGCCGCGATACCAGGAACAGCCGTTGTAGATTTCCTGCTGAATGTAAAACCTTGAGAACTTTGCCTTCCGGACATGGAATCGACCTGGGTCTTTTTCATGGCTGCAAAATTATAGGCGCCACCCTATAGAACCTGAATTAGGAATAGTGGGCCAATGGAGATTTTTCTAAAAATCAGTTACCATAAGCCACAAATCGGCATTTGTTTCAGTGAAATCTCGCAATTCCGCTGAGGGTGTCTGGGTCCACCCGTCTTTCGATTTGAGTTGGTTACAATAGGAATGGTGCATAGGAAGTCACGGTGGAGCATAATCCGCGAGACTTGCTGTGATTGGCCGCCAGGGCAGGGCGGGTGCCCTGGGCTGGGCTCCACTTGCCCTCCGGCTCGGCCCAGTTGCTTCTTTGGTCCAATAGTTTACGGAAAATTACCGCAGACTTTAATATCTCTATGTAATCATGACATGTGGGTCATTCCTCCGTATTCTCTAATAACCCCCTGCAGAAATAGACAAGCACCAAAACTCATGGAATAATGTCAAATAAAACCCTAAGTCTAGATGTTGGTTGCATATAGGTCCTTTTCCATGTCTAGTTGACGGTTAATTTTGATACTTAAGGAACGTCAACAATGGCTTATGGTAAGTGATTTCTAGAAAAATATCCATAGGCCCACTACTCCTAATTCGGGTTCTATAGGGTGGGGCCTATAATTCTGCAGCCGTGAAAAAAAACCTAGCTCGATTCCATGTCCGAAAGGCAAAGTTCTCAAGCTTTTACATTCAGCACGAAATCTGCATCGGCTGTTCATGGTATTGCGGCCAGCAAGGTACACGAATGGATTGGTTATATGACGTAATTGATACGAACATCATCTAAATACTCCACCCTAACTTCCTATGTGCCATTCCTACTATAACCAACTCGAATCGGAAGACGGGTGGACCTAGACTCACTCGGCGAAATTGCGAGATTTCACTGAAACAAACGCCGATTTGTGGCTTATGGTAAGTGATTTTTAGAAAAATCTCCATAGGCCCACTATTCCTAATTTGGGTTCTATAGTGTGGGGCCTATAATTCTACAGCCGTGAAAAAAACCCAGCTCGATTCCATGTCCGGAAGGCAAAGTTCTCAAGCTTTTATATTCAGCACGAAATCTGCATCGGCTATTCCTGGTATCGCGGCCATCAAGGTACACGAATGGATTGGTTACATGACGTAATTGATACGAGCATCATTTAAATACTCCACCGTGACTTCCTATGCACCATTCCTATTGTAACCAACTCAAATCGAAAGACGGGTGGACCCAGACACCCTCAGCGGAATTGCGAGATTTCACTGAAACAAATGCCGATTTGTGGCTTATGGTAACTGATTTTTAGAAAAATCTCCATTGGCCCACTATTCCTAATTCAGGTTCTATAGGGTGGCGCCTATAATTTTGCAGCCATGAAAAAGACCCAGGTCGATTCCATGTCCGGAAGGCAAAGTTCTCAAGGTTTTACATTCAGCAGGAAATCTACAACGGCTGTTCCTGGTATCGCGGCCATCAAGGTACACGAATGGATTTGTTACATGATGTAATTGATACAAACATCATCTAAATACTCCACCCTAACTTCCTATGCACCATTCCTATTGTAACCAACTCGAATCGGAAGATGGGTGGACCCAGACTCCCTCGGTGGAATTGCGAGATTTCACTGAAACAAATACCGATTTATGGCTTATGGTAAGTGATTTCTAGAAAATTCTCCATAGGCCCACTATTCCTAATTCATGTTCTATTGGGTGGGGCCTATAATTCTGCAGCCGTGAAAAAAAACCCAGCTCGATTCCATGTCCGGAAGGCAAAGTTCTCAAGGTTTTACATTCAGCACAAAATCTGCATCGGCTGTTCCTGGTATCGTGGCCATCAAGGTACACAAATGGATTGGTTACATGACATAATTCATGCGAACATCATCTAAATACTCCACCCTAACTTCTAATGCGCCATTCCTATTGTAACCAACTCGAATCGGAAGATGGGTGGACCCAGACACCCTCGGCGGAATTGCGAGATTTCACTGAAACAAATGCCGATTTGTGGCTTTGGTAAGTGATTTTTAGAAAAATCTCCATTGGCCCACTATTCCTAATTCAGGTTCTATAGGGTGGGGCCCATAATATTGCAGCGGTGAAAAAAACCCAGCTCGATTCCATGTCCAGAAGGCAAAGTTCTCAAGGTTTTACATTCAGCATGAAATCTGCATCGGCTGTTCCTGGTATCACGGCCATCCAGGTACACGAATGGATTGGTTACATGACATAATTGATACGAACATCATTTAAATACTCCACCCTAACTTCCTATGCACCATTCCTATTGTAACCAACTCGAATCGGAAGACGGGTGGACCCAGACTCCCTCGGCGGAATTGCGAGATTTCACTGAAACAAATGCCGATTTATGGCTTATGGTAAGTGATTTCTAGAAAAATCTCCATAGGCCCACTATTCCTAATTCAGGTTCTATAGGGTGGGGCCTATAATTCTGTAGCCGTGAAAAAAACCCAACTCGATTCCATGTCCGGAAGGCAAAGTTCTCAAGGTTTTACGTTCAGCAAGAAATCTGCATCGGCTGTTCCTGGTATCGTGGCCATCAAGGTACACGAATGGATTGGTTACATGACATAATTAATACGAACATCATCTAAATACTCAACCCTAACTTCCAATGCGCCAATCCATTCATGTACCTTGATGGCCGCGATACCAGGAACAGCCGATGCAGATTTCGTGCTGAATGTAAAACCTTGAGAACTTTGCCTTCTGGACATGGAATCGAGCTGGGTTTTTTTCACGGCTGCAAAATTATAGGCCCCACCCTATAGGACCTGAATTAGGAATAGTGGGCCTATGGAGATTTTTCTAGAAATCACTTACCATAAGCCATAAATCAGCATTTGTTTCAGTGAAATCTCGCAATTCCGCTGAGGGAGTCTGGGTCCACCCGTCTTCCGATTCGAGTTGATTACAATAGGAATGGTGCATAGGAAGTTAGGGAGGAGTATTTAGATGATGTTCATATCAATTGTGTCATATAATCAATCCATTCGTGTACCTTGATGGCCGCGATACCAGGAACAGCCGATGCAGATTTCATGCTAAATGTAAAACCTTGAGAACTTTGCCTTCCGGACATGGAATCGAGCTGGGTTTTTTTTCATGGCTATAGAATTATGGACCCCACCCCATAGAACATGAATTAGGAATAGTGCGCCAATGGAGATTTTTCTAAAAATCACTTACCATAAGCCACAAATCGGCATTTGTTTCAGTGAAATCTCGCAATTCCGCCGAGGGTGTCTGGGTCCACGCATCTTCCGATTCGAGTTGGTTACAATAGGAATGGCGCATTGGAAGTTAGGGTTGAGTATTTAGATGATGTTCGTATTAATTATGTCATGTAACCAATCCATTCGTGTACCTTGATGGCCACGATACCAGGAACAGCCGATGCAGATTTCTTGCTGAACGTAAAACCTTGAGAACTTTGCCTTCCGGACATGGAATCGAGTTGGGTTTTTTTCACGGCTACAGAATTATAGGCCCCACCCTATAGAACCTGAATTAGGAATAGTGGGCCTATGGAGATTTTTCTAGAAATCACTTACCATAAGCCATAAATCGGCATTTGTTTCAGTGAAATCTCGCAATTCCGCCGAGGGAGTCTGGGTCCACCCGTCTTCCGATTCGAGTTGGTTACAATAGGAATGGTGCATAGGAAGTTAGGGTGGAGTATTTAAATGATGTTCGTATCAATTATGTCATGTAACCAATCCATTCGTGTACCTGGATGGCCGTGATACCAGGAACAGCCGATGCAGATTTCATGCTGAATGTAAAACCTTGAGAACTTTGCCTTCTGGACATGGAATCGAGCTGGGTTTTTTTCACCGCTGCAATATTATGGGCCCCACCCTATAGAACCTGAATTAGGAATAGTGGGCCAATGGAGATTTTTCTAAAAATCACTTACCAAAGCCACAAATCGGCATTTGTTTCAGTGAAATCTCGCAATTCCGCCGAGGGTGTCTGGGTCCACCCATCTTCCGATTCGAGTTGGTTACAATAGGAATGGCGCATTAGAAGTTAGGGTGGAGTATTTAGATGATGTTCGCATGAATTATGTCATGTAACCAATCCATTTGTGTACCTTGATGGCCACGATACCAGGAACAGCCGATGCAGATTTTGTGCTGAATGTAAAACCTTGAGAACTTTGCCTTCCGGACATGGAATCGAGCTGGGTTTTTTTTCACGGCTGCAGAATTATAGGCCCCACCCAATAGAACATGAATTAGGAATAGTGGGCCTATGGAGAATTTTCTAGAAATCACTTACCATAAGCCATAAATCGGTATTTGTTTCAGTGAAATCTCGCAATTCCACCGAGGGAGTCTGGGTCCACCCATCTTCCGATTCGAGTTGGTTACAATAGGAATGGTGCATAGGAAGTTAGGGTGGAGTATTTAGATGATGTTTGTATCAATTACATCATGTAACAAATCCATTCGTGTACCTTGATGGCCGCGATACCAGGAACAGCCGTTGTAGATTTCCTGCTGAATGTAAAACCTTGAGAACTTTGCCTTCCGGACATGGAATCGACCTGGGTCTTTTTCATGGCTGCAAAATTATAGGCGCACCCTATAGAACCTGAATTAGGAATAGTGGGCCAATGGAGATTTTTCTAAAAATCAGTTACCATAAGCCACAAATCGGCATTTGTTTCAGTGAAATCTCGCAATTCCGCTGAGGGTGTCTGGGTCCACCCGTCTTTCGATTTGAGTTGGTTACAATAGGAATGGTGCATAGGAAGTCACGGTGGAGTATTTAAATGATGCTCGTATCAATTACGTCATGTAACCAATCCATTCGTGTACCTTGATGGCCGCGATACCAGGAATAGCCGATGCAGATTTCGTGCTGAATATAAAAGCTTGAGAACTTTGCCTTCCGGACATGGAATCGAGCTGGGTTTTTTTCACGGCTGTAGAATTATAGGCCCCACACTATAGAACCCAAATTAGGAATAGTGGGCCTATGGAGATTTTTCTAAAAATCACTTACCATAAGCCACAAATCGGCGTTTGTTTCAGTGAAATCTCGCAATTTCGCCGAGTGAGTCTAGGTCCACCCGTCTTCCGATTCGAGTTGGTTATAGTAGGAATGGCACATAGGAAGTTAGGGTGGAGTATTTAGATGATGTTCGTATCAATTACGTCATATAACCAATCCATTCGTGTACCTTGCTGGCCGCAATACCATGAACAGCCGATGCAGATTTCGTGCTGAATGTAAAAGCTTGAGAACTTTGCCTTTCGGACATGGAATCGAGCTAGGTTTTTTTTCACGGCTGCAGAATTATAGGCCCCACCCTATAGAACCCGAATTAGGAGTAGTGGGCCTATGGATATTTTTCTAGAAATCACTTACCATAAGCCATTGTTGACGTTCCTTAAGTATCAAAATTAACCGTCAACTAGACATGGAAAAGGACCTATATGCAACCAACATCTAGACTTAGGGTTTTATTTGACATTATTCCATGAGTTTTGGTGCTTGTCTATTTCTGCAGGGGGTTATTAGAGAATACGGAGGAATGACCCACATGTCATGATTACATAGAGATATTAAAGTCTGCGGTAATTTTCCGTAAACTATTGGACCAAAGAAGCAACTGGGCCGAGCCGGAGGGCAAGTGGAGCCCAGCCCAGGGCACCCGCCCTGCCCTGGCGGCCAATCACAGCAAGTCTCGCGGATTATGCTCCACCGACCTCAAGGATTAAGGAAAACCGTGCGATCAAGGTCGGTTTGATCTGACGGCTGACGTTCATTTGGAAGGCCTATATAAGCAAGCCCCTGACCCCTAGAGGAGGAGCCCTCTCTCATTATTATTCATTCATCTCAAGAGGAGAAGCCCCTGATCAAGCTCTCGAGCCACCACATCAACTAGATCTCTAGTTTAGAATTAGCTACATAGGATTAGAAGCTAGAAGGAGTCAATCTTCGATTGGTTTCCGGATCTGTCAAGAGGATTCTTGGTAATTTCTCTGCTTGTCCTATACACGGGAGGAGGACTATATAAGACTCAACGGCGATGTCATTCCCGCGAACTACCTCACGATCCGGCATATAGGGTACAATCGCAGATAAATACGGTATAGGCACCATGCCTACACAATATCTATTATTTACCCATTGATCTGATGGATAAACGCTATACGATCCTCAACATGTATATAATTCCAATCTAACTAAGCCAAGCATATAATCATGATAAACTAAGAACGATATAATTGAGAACATAATCAAATAGAGCAAAGTCATAATCAATATAATGAAATAGAGCAAAGTAATATTCATATAATGAAGAACAAAGATGAACAATGAAGAACAAATAGAGAAATTACCAAGAATCCTCTTGACAGATCCGGAAACCAATCGAAGATTGACTCCTTCTAGCTTCTAATCCTATGTAGCTAATTCTAAACTAGAGATCTAGTTGATGTGGTGGCTCGAGAGCTTGATCAGGGGCTTCTCCTCTTGAGATGAATGAATAATAATGAGAGAGGGCTCCTCCTCTAGGGGTCAGGGGCTTGCTTATATAGGCCTTCCAAATGAACGTCAGCCGTCAGATCAAACCGACCTTGATCGCACGGTTTTCCTTAATCCTTGAGGTCGGTGGAGCATAATCCGCGAGACTTGCTGTGATTGGCCGCCAGGGCAGGGCGGGTGCCCTGGGCTGGGCTCCACTTGCCCTCCGGCTCGGCCCAGTTGCTTCTTTGGTCCAATAGTTTACGGAAAATTACCGCAGACTTTAATATCTCTATGTAATCATGACATGTGGGTCATTCCTCCGTATTCTCTAATAACCCCCTGCAGAAATAGACAAGCACCAAAACTCATGGAATAATGTCAAATAAAACCCTAAGTCTAGATGTTGGTTGCATATAGGTCCTTTTCCATGTCTAGTTGACGGTTAATTTTGATACTTAAGGAACGTCAACAATGGCTTATGGTAAGTGATTTCTAGAAAAATATCCATAGGCCCACTACTCCTAATTCGGGTTCTATAGGGTGGGGCCTATAATTCTGCAGCCGTGAAAAAAAACCTAGCTCGATTCCATGTCCGAAAGGCAAAGTTCTCAAGCTTTTACATTCAGCACGAAATCTGCATCGGCTGTTCATGGTATTGCGGCCAGCAAGGTACACGAATGGATTGGTTATATGACGTAATTGATACGAACATCATCTAAATACTCCACCCTAACTTCCTATGTGCCATTCCTACTATAACCAACTCGAATCGGAAGACGGGTGGACCTAGACTCACTCGGCGAAATTGCGAGATTTCACTGAAACAAACGCCGATTTGTGGCTTATGGTAAGTGATTTTTAGAAAAATCTCCATAGGCCCACTATTCCTAATTTGGGTTCTATAGTGTGGGGCCTATAATTCTACAGCCGTGAAAAAAACCCAGCTCGATTCCATGTCCGGAAGGCAAAGTTCTCAAGCTTTTATATTCAGCACGAAATCTGCATCGGCTATTCCTGGTATCGCGGCCATCAAGGTACACGAATGGATTGGTTACATGACGTAATTGATACGAGCATCATTTAAATACTCCACCGTGACTTCCTATGCACCATTCCTATTGTAACCAACTCAAATCGAAAGACGGGTGGACCCAGACACCCTCAGCGGAATTGCGAGATTTCACTGAAACAAATGCCGATTTGTGGCTTATGGTAACTGATTTTTAGAAAAATCTCCATTGGCCCACTATTCCTAATTCAGGTTCTATAGGGTGGCGCCTATAATTTTGCAGCCATGAAAAAGACCCAGGTCGATTCCATGTCCGGAAGGCAAAGTTCTCAAGGTTTTACATTCAGCAGGAAATCTACAACGGCTGTTCCTGGTATCGCGGCCATCAAGGTACACGAATGGATTTGTTACATGATGTAATTGATACAAACATCATCTAAATACTCCACCCTAACTTCCTATGCACCATTCCTATTGTAACCAACTCGAATCGGAAGATGGGTGGACCCAGACTCCCTCGGTGGAATTGCGAGATTTCACTGAAACAAATACCGATTTATGGCTTATGGTAAGTGATTTCTAGAAAATTCTCCATAGGCCCACTATTCCTAATTCATGTTCTATTGGGTGGGGCCTATAATTCTGCAGCCGTGAAAAAAAACCCAGCTCGATTCCATGTCCGGAAGGCAAAGTTCTCAAGGTTTTACATTCAGCACAAAATCTGCATCGGCTGTTCCTGGTATCGTGGCCATCAAGGTACACAAATGGATTGGTTACATGACATAATTCATGCGAACATCATCTAAATACTCCACCCTAACTTCTAATGCGCCATTCCTATTGTAACCAACTCGAATCGGAAGATGGGTGGACCCAGACACCCTCGGCGGAATTGCGAGATTTCACTGAAACAAATGCCGATTTGTGGCTTTGGTAAGTGATTTTTAGAAAAATCTCCATTGGCCCACTATTCCTAATTCAGGTTCTATAGGGTGGGGCCCATAATATTGCAGCGGTGAAAAAAACCCAGCTCGATTCCATGTCCAGAAGGCAAAGTTCTCAAGGTTTTACATTCAGCATGAAATCTGCATCGGCTGTTCCTGGTATCACGGCCATCCAGGTACACGAATGGATTGGTTACATGACATAATTGATACGAACATCATTTAAATACTCCACCCTAACTTCCTATGCACCATTCCTATTGTAACCAACTCGAATCGGAAGACGGGTGGACCCAGACTCCCTCGGCGGAATTGCGAGATTTCACTGAAACAAATGCCGATTTATGGCTTATGGTAAGTGATTTCTAGAAAAATCTCCATAGGCCCACTATTCCTAATTCAGGTTCTATAGGGTGGGGCCTATAATTCTGTAGCCGTGAAAAAAACCCAACTCGATTCCATGTCCGGAAGGCAAAGTTCTCAAGGTTTTACGTTCAGCAAGAAATCTGCATCGGCTGTTCCTGGTATCGTGGCCATCAAGGTACACGAATGGATTGGTTACATGACATAATTAATACGAACATCATCTAAATACTCAACCCTAACTTCCAATGCGCCATTCCTATTGTAACCAACTCGAATCGGAAGATGCGTGGACCCAGACACCCTCGGCGGAATTGCGAGATTTCACTGAAACAAATGCCGATTTGTGGCTTATGGTAAGTGATTTTTAGAAAAATCTCCATTGGCGCACTATTCCTAATTCATGTTCTATGGGGTGGGGTCCATAATTCTATAGCCATGAAAAAAAACCCAGCTCGATTCCATGTCCGGAAGGCAAAGTTCTCAAGGTTTTACATTTAGCATGAAATCTGCATCGGCTGTTCCTGGTATCGCGGCCATCAAGGTACACGAATGGATTGATTATATGACACAATTGATATGAACATCATCTAAATACTCCTCCCTAACTTCCTATGCACCATTCCTATTGTAATCAACTCGAATCGGAAGACGGGTGGACCCAGACTCCCTCAGCGGAATTGCGAGATTTCACTGAAACAAATGCTGATTTATGGCTTATGGTAAGTGATTTCTAGAAAAATCTCCATAGGCCCACTATTCCTAATTCAGGTCCTATAGGGTGGGGCCTATAATTTTGCAGCCGTGAAAAAAACCCAGCTCGATTCCATGTCCAGAAGGCAAAGTTCTCAAGGTTTTACATTCAGCACGAAATCTGCATCGGCTGTTCCTGGTATCGCGGCCATCAAGGTACATGAATGGATTGGCGCATTGGAAGTTAGGGTTGAGTATTTAGATGATGTTCGTATTAATTATGTCATGTAACCAATCCATTCGTGTACCTTGATGGCCACGATACCAGGAACAGCCGATGCAGATTTCTTGCTGAACGTAAAACCTTGAGAACTTTGCCTTCCGGACATGGAATCGAGTTGGGTTTTTTTCACGGCTACAGAATTATAGGCCCCACCCTATAGAACCTGAATTAGGAATAGTGGGCCTATGGAGATTTTTCTAGAAATCACTTACCATAAGCCATAAATCGGCATTTGTTTCAGTGAAATCTCGCAATTCCGCCGAGGGAGTCTGGGTCCACCCGTCTTCCGATTCGAGTTGGTTACAATAGGAATGGTGCATAGGAAGTTAGGGTGGAGTATTTAAATGATGTTCGTATCAATTATGTCATGTAACCAATCCATTCGTGTACCTGGATGGCCGTGATACCAGGAACAGCCGATGCAGATTTCATGCTGAATGTAAAACCTTGAGAACTTTGCCTTCTGGACATGGAATCGAGCTGGGTTTTTTTCACCGCTGCAATATTATGGGCCCCACCCTATAGAACCTGAATTAGGAATAGTGGGCCAATGGAGATTTTTCTAAAAATCACTTACCAAAGCCACAAATCGGCATTTGTTTCAGTGAAATCTCGCAATTCCGCCGAGGGTGTCTGGGTCCACCCATCTTCCGATTCGAGTTGGTTACAATAGGAATGGCGCATTAGAAGTTAGGGTGGAGTATTTAGATGATGTTCGCATGAATTATGTCATGTAACCAATCCATTTGTGTACCTTGATGGCCACGATACCAGGAACAGCCGATGCAGATTTTGTGCTGAATGTAAAACCTTGAGG
>JAHUYU010003068.1:0-20191 GCA_030439765.1 Tripidium arundinaceum | reverse complement strand
GGGATAGGATCACAACGTTGGAACGGCATGAAATCCTACAGCGAAGGGAAGAGAGCAGTGTAGGTGGAGCTATGATGGAGTGAAGATTGTGAGTTTTCTTCACTGTCTATATTTGCCATACAGGTGAAATGGCAGGAAGACAAAGAGGCGGGGACTTCCCGGGCGGCTAGTTCCAGGGCCGTATTAAAGGCCTCCCCCTCGCAAATGTCAGCCAACTCTATCTCCTCTCTATTGGGCCGCAATGCCCCAGACGCCGCTCCTGCCTCATTTAAGTTAGGCGCGACTTCCTTCGCGGGCCACAAAGACCGAGCCATGTCAGCGAAGGAATTGAAGACAGGCGGGCTGGGAGAAGCGGGGCACCCTGAGGCATCAAGGCCAAACCATTTTTTCAAAATATTCACCGCCCCAATCTTGGGTATACCAAGATCCTTGTCAGCGTCGGAGATCTTCAAGTTATTGCAGGCCGCGGCAATATGCCCGGGTTCCCGGCACGCGTAGCAACGGATTGGGCCCCTGCAATTGACTCGCCAGTGACCAGTAGCAAGACAGCGACTGCATGCAGCTGTCTGGGCCGCGTCCGACGCCATGGCCGGAGCAAAGGAGGTTGAAGCAGAGGCCGCGGCATTTGGAAAAACGATGCGACCAAAAACTGGGTGCCGCTTTGGAGGACGCAAGGGACGTGATTGACTCAGGGGGATTGCATTAGCACTCGAAAGAAGAGACGAACCCAAAGGAACGGACGTTTTAACAGCATCCGCGAAAGATTTACGACTAGACTTGGCACTGGCAGGGAACCAAGAACTCTCTTCTTCATGGAGGAAAGGGGCAAATTCACGACGCCAGATAGGGCCCCCTTTGCCCCAGAGAAAGAAGAAGACTTTGAAGGAGTCACAGAAGAACGAACGAAGATTGGTGATGAAAAAGCCCACCGGCTTGGCAGAGACAACAAATTTGAAGGTGCGCTCCCCAAGCTGGGAGACCTTGAAATAAGCAGCGGTGCCACCAATGGCAGCTTCCAAGAGAACACTGACATTGCCTAGGGAGAGGCAAAACTTGGATCGACCAAAGGCGGCAACCAAGGTGGAAGCCGAGAGATTGAAGCCAGGACGAGAGACTGGCAAACCCAGCTTAGCCTTGATGTCAGCTTGAACTTTAAGACCAGGCGCAAACGAAATCCAGGGAACTCCATTGAGGAGGGCAGGGCGAAAACACACCTTGGGAGGGGAGAATGGACGTGCCGCCAGACCAGCGAGGAGGTCCACAGGCGTCAGGCCGCAATCCGCACCAATCAGACGCACATCACCATTGAGTTGTGAAGTGCCATTCTTGTATGTTGATTTGTTGATGTTTTTAAAACAGACTACAACGGTAAATTCAAAGTAGAAATAATTTTAGCATGCACTCCCTCTACTTTAAATTATAAGATGTTTTGGCTAGCCAAGACGTCTTATAATTTGAAATGGAGGGGGTACCAGGCTTATCAAAATGAATGAAAGAATCTGTCAATCGCTGTGATGCTAGAATTTGAACTTGCCTCCCGTTTCCGGTAGAGGAAATTGCCTGTTCGATTGAAATTACGCATGGTCAAGCAACAAACACTCAGCTGCCAATCATAAATTGTATGCAAACGCAGCAAGCGCAATTAGGCCTTTTCGCACAATGAAGCAAACCACACTCCCTTTTCGCTCCAACAGACACATAAAATTAAAGCTTGATCTTTGAAAAGTAGAAATATATAGTCTCAATTTTGATTTCTCTCGAACTAGAGAAAACTTAGGCCATTCTCAGTGGGAGTTTATCAGAGTTTTATTTGCATTTAATAAGCTGCCACATAAGGGCTTTTGATGGCGTTGCACCATTTTTAAGAAGAGAGAGAAGAAATGGATGAAACTCTCTTGACACGATTACCAACTCTCTAAGAGTCATGAAATTAAATGTTTATGAAATTATAGAACGAAACTCTCCATTAAGAGTCGGTGTTTCACTCATGTTTCATTTCATTTTATATGACATGGTAGTCTTGGAAACAATGCCATGAAACTCTCCATTGAGACTGGCCTTAGGACTCAGGGTTAACGATGGCATGATATAGGGCCAGTTTGGATCCCCTCATCTAAATTTAGAGCTCTAAATTTTAGCCCACTTCATATTAGAGCTTTAGGCCTAAAAAATTAGCTAAAGTGCTCTAAAATTTTTAGAGCTCTAATTTTTAGAGTGTGGGATCCAAACAGGCCCATAGTGCGGCACAGGATCCAAGTCGTTACCTTGTTTCCCATGCCCAATACCCGCTCTGACCAAATGTCAAGGTTGGACAGGTTCTAGAAGTTTTGGAAAATCTGAAAAATGGGAAAGCTTTCCTATGAAAAGAAAACGATCTTTTATTTTTATCGCTTGACTTATCTTCTCCTCCTAAAAGTATAAAGAAAAACGGAATGAGAAAATTGGTTGGGTTTAGCCGGCCGATGCTTCTATACAACCAGGGTGCTGGCGCCTCTTTCCACAAACATTCATTTGCTCCTTGTTGCATTTCTTTTATCTATAAAGAGAATCCCCAACTCCAGCTAGTTCAGGGTTCGAGGGGCGGCGAAGATGTTGGCGCCATGGTGGGACTCAAACTGGAAGGACAGGGACCGCTTCGGACCGGAGTACCGCTGTTTCGTGAGCAACCTACCCTACAGCACCACCAAGGGCTTCCTCTAGCATGCCTTTGTGTCCTACGGCCCCCTCAGCTTCGAGGTGAGATCTCTTCTTGATAGATGGATTATCAGTTGGTGTACAGTAGGTCTTGTTTGGATGTAGTCGGATTCGTATCAATGATTGGAGTGGAACTTGAACTAGATTCCATTCCAATCCACCTCAACACATGTGGATTGACGTGAATATGAAAACATCCAAACAAGGCCTGATTGTCTGGTCCCGTGCGAGTTGTATTTTTGTTTTGGATGAATCTACACGTGTTTGGGCATCGTTTCCTAGTCTTGGGTGTTGCTTTCTCTTGTTGGTCCTTGTATTTTATTTCTGATATGTCATCTCTTTCAGCACGTGTTTTGGATATATTTTCCCCTATCCCCAACACTATTTATTTATTTTAAGCCCGACCGTTTGTGAGATGTGTAGTTGTTTCCAGTAAATACTTACTCCCTCCGTCCCTTAATAAATACACTTCTATAGTTCAAAATTTGTCCCAAAATAAATGCACCTCTACATATGAGAGATGTCTTTTTTCTACTTTTTCTCTTTTCAAAGTGCAGATTTTAGCCGCAAATACATTATTCCAAATAAATGAACACAATGCCTGAAAACAACTACACAGTCCATCCTAGAATAAAAGTGCATCACGTGACTATACTGAAACATAATGCATTTTACGTGGTGTCGATGCTTAGATTTAGTAAAATTTGTTAAAAAAACCATAATTTAAGGAGAATTACTTTAATGGGGTTTAATATATAGTTACATACGTCATTTCAGGATTCTTTTAAGTTGTATTATTTTTTTAATGCACTAGATTAGAGGATGGAGGGAGTATGATTGAAAAATGATCGCACCAAAACTAATTAAGTTTAGAATTTGTAATCAGTACTCCCTCCATTCCAAAATAAGTGCACTTTTAGAACTTTGATGCAGATGCTAGTGAGAAATTACAAATATACCCTTATAAAGATGTAATCATTGCACTTTGAAAAGAGAAAAAGTAGAAAAAAGACATCTCTCATATGTAGAGGTGCATTTATTTTGGGACAAATTTTGAACTATAGAAGTGTATTTATTAAGGGACGGAGGGAGTAAGTATTTACTGGAAACAACTACACATCTCACAAACGGTCGGGCTTAAAATAAATAAATAGTGTTGGGGATAGGGGAAAATATATCCAAAACACGTGCTGAAAGAGATGACATATCAGAAATAAAATACAAGGACCAACAAGAGAAAGCAACACCCAAGACTAGGAAACGATGCCCAAACACGTGTAGATTCATCCAAAACAAAAATACAACTCGCACGGGACCAGACAATCAGGCCTTGTTTGGATGTTTTCATATTCACGTCAATCCACATGTGTTGAGGTGGATTGGAATGGAATCTAGTTCAAGTTCCACTCCAATCATTGATACGAATCCGACTACATCCAAACAAGACCTACTGTACACCAACTGATAATCCATCTATCAAGAAGAGATCTCACCTCGAAGCTGAGGGGGCCGTAGGACACAAAGGCATGCTAGAGGAAGCCCTTGGTGGTGCTGTAGGGTAGGTTGCTCACGAAACAGCGGTACTCCGGTCCGAAGCGGTCCCTGTCCTTCCAGTTTGAGTCCCACCATGGCGCCAACATCTTCGCCGCCCCTCGAACCCTGAACTAGCTGGAGTTGGGGATTCTCTTTATAGATAAAAGAAATGCAACAAGGAGCAAATGAATGTTTGTGGAAAGAGGCGCCAGCACCCTGGTTGTATAGAAGCATCGGCCGGCTAAACCCAACCAATTTTCTCATTCCGTTTTTCTTTATACTTTTAGGAGGAGAAGATAAGTCAAGCGATAAAAATAAAAGATCGTTTTCTTTTCATAGGAAAGCTTTCCCATTTTTCAGATTTTCCAAAACTTCTAGAACCTGTCCAACCTTGACATTTGGTCAGAGCGGGTATTGGGCATGGGAAACAAGGTAACGACTTGGATCCTGTGCCGCACTATGGGCCTGTTTGGATCCCACACTCTAAAAATTAGAGCTCTAAAAATTTTAGAGCACTTTAGCTAATTTTTTAGGCCTAAAGCTCTAATATGAAGTGGGCTAAAATTTAGAGCTCTAAATTTAGATGAGGGGATCCAAACTGGCCCTATATCATGCCATCGTTAACCCTGAGTCCTAAGGCCAGTCTCAATGGAGAGTTTCATGGCATTGTTTCCAAGACTACCATGTCATATAAAATGAAATGAAACATGAGTGAAACACCGACTCTTAATGGAGAGTTTCGTTCTATAATTTCATAAACATTTAATTTCATGACTCTTAGAGAGTTGGTAATCGTGTCAAGAGAGTTTCATCCATTTCTTCTCTCTCTTCTTAAAAATGGTGCAACGCCATCAAAAGCCCTTATGTGGCAGCTTATTAAATGCAAATAAAACTCTGATAAACTCCCACTGAGAATGGCCTAAGTTTTCTCTAGTTCGAGAGAAATCAAAATTGAGACTATATATTTCTACTTTTCAAAGATCAAGCTTTAATTTTATGTGTCTGTTGGAGCGAAAAGGGAGTGTGGTTTGCTTCATTGTGCGAAAAGGCCTAATTGCGCTTGCTGCGTTTGCATACAATTTATGATTGGCAGCTGAGTGTTTGTTGCTTGACCATGCGTAATTTCAATCGAACAGGCAATTTCCTCTACCGGAAACGGGAGGCAAGTTCAAATTCTAGCATCACAGCGATTGACAGATTCTTTCATTCATTTTGATAAGCCTGGTACCCCCTCCATTTCAAATTATAAGACGTCTTGGCTAGCCAAAACATCTTATAATTTAAAGTAGAGGGAGTGCATGCTAAAATTATTTCTACTTTGAATTTACCGTTGTAGTCTGTTTTAAAAACATCAACAAATCAACATACAAGAATGGCACTTCACAACTCAATGGTGATGTGCGTCTGATTGGTGCGGATTGCGGCCTGACGCCTGTGGACCTCCTCGCTGGTCTGGCGGCACGTCCATTCTCCCCTCCCAAGGTGTGTTTTCGCCCTGCCCTCCTCAATGGAGTTCCCTGGATTTCGTTTGCGCCTGGTCTTAAAGTTCAAGCTGACATCAAGGCTAAGCTGGGTTTGCCAGTCTCTCGTCCTGGCTTCAATCTCTCGGCTTCCACCTTGGTTGCCGCCTTTGGTCGATCCAAGTTTTGCCTCTCCCTAGGCAATGTCAGTGTTCTCTTGGAAGCTGCCATTGGTGGCACCGCTGCTTATTTCAAGGTCTCCCAGCTTGGGGAGCGCACCTTCAAATTTGTTGTCTCTGCCAAGCCGGTGGGCTTTTTCATCACCAATCTTCGTTCGTTCTTCTGTGACTCCTTCAAAGTCTTCTTCTTTCTCTGGGGCAAAGGGGGCCCTATCTGGCGTCGTGAATTTGCCCCTTTCCTCCATGAAGAAGAGAGTTCTTGGTTCCCTGCCAGTGCCAAGTCTAGTCGTAAATCTTTCGCGGATGCTGTTAAAACGTCCGTTCCTTTGGGTTCGTCTCTTCTTTCGAGTGTTAATGCAATCCCCCTGAGTCAATCACGTCCCTTGCGTCCTCCAAAGCGGCACCCAGTTTTTGGTCGCATCGTTTTTCCAAATGCCGCGGCCTCTGCTTCAACCTCCTTTGCTCCGGCCATGGCGTCGGACGCGGCCCAGACAGCTGCATGCAGTCGCTGTCTTGCTACTGGTCACTGGCGAGTCAATTGCAGGGGCCCAATCCGTTGCTACGCGTGCCGGGAACCCGGGCATATTGCCGCGGCCTGCAATAACTTGAAGATCTCCGACGCTGACAAGGATCTTGGTATACCCAAGATTGGGGCGGTGAATATTTTGAAAAAATGGTTTGGCCTTGATGCCTCAGGGTGCCCCGCTTCTCCCAGCCCGCCTGTCTTCAATTCCTTCGCTGACATGGCTCGGTCTTTGTGGCCCGCGAAGGAAGTCGCGCCTAACTTAAATGAGGCAGGAGCGGCGTCTGGGGCATTGCGGCCCAATAGAGAGGAGATAGAGTTGGCTGACATTTGCGAGGGGGAGGCCTTTAATACGGCCCTGGAACTAGCCGCCCGGGAAGTCCCCGCCTCTTTGTCTTCCTGCCATTTCACCTGTATGGCAAATATAGACAGTGAAGAAAACTCACAATCTTCACTCCATCATAGCTCCACCTACACTGCTCTCTTCCCTTCGCTGTAGGATTTCATGCCGTTCCAACGTTGTGATCCTATCCCTTTCATCCCGGAGAACTTACAGTTTGAAGACATTCCCAATCGCGAGTTCATGGTGAGGGCTGTGGCCCCTGTACGGCCGTCGGCAAGGAATGAAAATCTCGCCATCGTCACCATCGACCCGTTGACTGGTAACCCCCTTTAGTTTGCTGTTGTACGTGGAGTGATTAGAGATTTCCTGCATTTTGAAAAGAGGATTACATTCTTGGATATTCAGCCCACAAATCTAGGACAGGCTCTTGTTCGGCTCACTCATACCTATCATCGTGATTCTTTAGTTGAAGAAAGCCCGCATGTGTTTGATAACAATGTCACCTTTGTTAAGCATGATCAGGGTAGAAACTGGCGTAGGAATGAGTTTAACCATGAGTGCTGGCTTCTTCTTTTGTCGTTTCCTATGGATTACCTGTCTGAGAGACATATTCAGCAAGCAGTGGGCAAGTTTGCTAGGGTGTTGTTATTTGAGGTTAATGAAAGGTTCTTAGCAAGAGTTTTAGTTAGGGCAAGAGTCAAAGATGTGCAAAAAGTGCCACAATTTATTGTTTATGAAGACCCTGACACTGTTGGTGGGGAATCATGGACTATTCAGTGTGAGGTTCTGAGTCAGAAGCCACCAGGTTTCGCTCCACCCCCAGAGGATCCCATTCCTGTGAACCTGAACCTGGAGTTGGGGATGCCTTTTGATTTCTTTGGTTTGGTCAGCCAATAAATGGGCCAAATGAGCAAAACAACCAAATGCAGGGACAAGAACAAGGTGCTTGGGACCCCTGGCCAGAAGAGGTACATGCCCAGCAACAACAGTTACAAGAGACCCAGGAACCTAAACTTGCTATGAATCTGAATGAGCCCCCAGTGGTGGATGTGGCTATGGACTTAAATCAGCCACCTTCGAACTTGGACCTGGATCCTGTCATAATTAATCTAGTCCAGCCACCAAACAATGGAGATTTTGTTGAACTCAATGATGTGCAGGAAAATGAAGAGGTTCAGTATCTGTTACAACATCAGAATGAAGTCTATCAACTAAACCCTCTTGAGCAAGAGCTTATGGACATTGTCGATGAAGCTCATCAAGAGGTTGAAGCTCAGGTGGCTCTAGATCTGCCTGCCTCTCTAGTCCAGTATCTGGTGGAAGAAGTTCCTCTTGATCAGTTAGTCAATTCACAAGATGAGCTAGATTTGAACATTGTTGAGCAGTTGGAACAAGATAGTAATGGCAATGTGCATATTGAACAGATGGAACAAGATCATGCTGCTCAGAATAATCAGATTGATGAAATGCAGATAGTGGCTTAGGTGGCAGAGGTACAGGTTACTCATGATCATGTTGCTCGGGCTAATGAGATGCGAAACAATAGGATTGCTGAAATTCAGGCTGTGACTCCGCTGGCAGAGGGACAGATTGGTCCAAAAGTGCAGGTTCAGGTTGTTCAGGAGGCAGAACCTCAGGCTGTTCAAGTTGGTCAAAATCAGGGTACAGGGATTCAGGAGGAACAGGCAGTTGGGGACCAGGAATTTCCAGAAGAGCATGAGTTCTTCCAGGCTCTGATAGCAGAAGGTACATAACAGGTACAGGCTCAGCTACCAAACCAGAACCTCAGCATCCAGTTTGGTGCTGCACTGACAAGGTCTGAAGAGAGGGACCCTGCTTGGTCCCAAGCAATGAATGCTGATGCCACTCGTCTGTGGGCTAAGTTTTTCTCCTCAGGTAACTTGTCTAATTTCAATGTCAGCATTCCTTCTAACTGGGCAAACTTCTTCACTGTGCTGCTGCTCTCCCAAGATAGCTTCCTTTGGACAAAAGAGCTCTTATCCTCTAGGCTTGTTCCACTTCTTAACTGCAAAATTACTGGTGCCATTGATTTTTTCATACCACCTTCCTGTCCTCAGAACAACCTTATTTGTCTTTCAGCTTTTGATGGTGGGAGGATGGACCAGGGTGTGGGGAAGAGGGCTAGAAATAGGCCTACCGCTCTAGTAGAAACAGAGGTAAGAAGAAGTCCAAGACTCAAGGATTCAGCCAAGGGCTTTAAAATCTTTGGTTGCACTGATAAAAAGTGTTTCGTCTGTAGAACAACACCCCCCATTCTTAAGAAAGAAACGATTAAAAAAATTGCATCTGATTTCTGTGACTTGGATGAGACTGAATTGACTGATGAGCTCTTACAGATGAAGAGGCTTAAGGCACATCCTGTTGCAAGGGCAAGAATCACCATGGGAGATTCTTCTTCCAAGGCAGATGAGCACAACTGGGAGTTTGATGGTGGGGAGGAAAGCCAAGGCTCTGGTGGACAAGCCTGAAGAATTTTCCATTTGGCATATGGCCATAAAAGGAAAACGGTCACCTTTTGGTTCAGTCATGAATTTAGTAGTTATGACAGACATGAGAATAGCTTTTGTGGTATTGGGAAAAACACTGGGAAAAATGTGCTGTAAAAGTTTCAGTGACAAACTTGTTGTTAAGTACTTGCTAAGTCTAATGTTTTTGCTACCTATATGTAAGAATCACCAGTGTGGTTTGCAGCTTTTGTTCTGTAACCTGAACCTTAACGGTTATCTGCTTATCTATTGTCACTCATGAATCACAATCCAACAAGAAACTAGAATGTGCTTTGCTAGAATGTCAGGGGTTTAAATGCTGTTAAAAAATGGGATGCTGCGAGAAATAAAGTTGTTCAGGCTAATTGTGACGTGGTTTGCTTCCAAGAAACCAAAAGGGCTACTTTTGATGAGGGTTTCTTACGAAATGTGCTCCCACCTTGCTTTGATGATTACCTTTTTGTTCCTTCTGCTGGTGCCTTAGGTGGCCTTCTTGTGGCCTGGAGATCTGCAGTTCTAAGGGGAAGCTTAAAATTTACTTCGGGCTATGCTATTGCACTTGAATTCTCTGCCAGACATTCTGATAGTCAGTGGAACCTATTGAACATTTATGGCCCATTCACTCCTGAGGGGAAAAGGGATTTTGCTAATTGGTTAAAGCATCTGGACTTCCAACATGATGAAGAGTGGATCTTGCTCGGTAACTTTAATCTTTACAAGTTCCCTGAAAACAGAAACAGAGAAGGAGCTGATATGAGTGACATGAATCTCTTCAACAATGTCATCAGTCACCTTGGCCTCATTGACATCCCTCTTCAAGGCAAGAGATTTACCTAGTCAAATATGCAAAACCCCCCTTTTATAATGAATAGTTTTCTCAGGGACCCATTGAGCAGGACCTTAGAAGTGCCAGAGTTCAAAATGCTCTTAATCCAAGAAATCCACTTATGCCCAAAGCCTTTAGCTTCTAAGATTTTTAGAATGGTAGTATGTTCAATTTTGTCAAAAGCTTTCTCAAAATCAAGTTTCAAGATGACAATTTCTTTTTTGGAGTGGTGACAAAGATGAAGGTATTCAAAACCCTAAGCAAGGCAATCCTGGATGGTTCTACTTTTAATGAAACCATATTGGTTTTTATGGATTATAGGCATGATCATCTTCTGAAGCCTGTTGGCAAGGAGTTTAGTGATTAGCTTCATTGACGGATTAAGGAGAGATATGGGCCTAAAGTCAGAGACACAAGCAGGGCTCTGAACTTTAGGGATCAGAGTAATGAAAGAGCAATTAATACTCATAAGACAGGCATTGTTATCTTGAAAAGCCCAACATAAGTCATAAAAGTCCAGCTTGATGGTGTTCCAGCATTTTTTGATGAACTCATTATTGAAGCCATCAGGCCCAGGAGATTTGTCATTAGGTAGGTGCTTAATCATCTGATCAATTTCTTCGGATGTGAATTGCTCCTCCAGGCTGTCAAGATTATTATATCTCTGAATCAAGGAGGACAGGTCAAAGAGCATTCCAATATAATCAGAGTTGCCGATTCTCTCCTTAAAAGCATTCCATAAGAGTTCCTCTTTCCCAGAGTGAGAAGAAACAATATCACCATTTGCAGACTTAAGAGTTGCAATAGAATTTCTTCTGTGCCTAATAGTTGCATTTGCATGAAAAAATTTGGTTCCTGCATCACCCAGAGTAGCCCATTTGATTGCACCTCTTTGTTTCCAGTAAATCCTTTGCTGTTCAAGCAAAGACAATAATTTATCTCTTAAGATCCCCCTGAAATTCCACTCTTCTATACTGAGATCCCTGAATTCCTCCATTAAGTCCAAGAGTTGAATAGTTAAGGAAATGTTATTGATAGTTACCTTTAGATTAGACAAGTTGGAACTCCAGGCCTTAAGAGCACTTCTGAGATTCTTGCATTTATTGGTTAAAATTTTAGCTTTATCGAAAATATTTGGGGAAGCAATCCAATTATTAGTCACTACCTCACTAAAGTCTTCTCTCATAAGCCAAAAGTTTTCAAACCGAAAGATATGAGCTTTGGGGACATCTGTTGAAATGGTGATTAATAAGGGGCTGTGATCAGAGACCTCCATGACCAAGGCCTTGCAAGAGGTTTCTGGAAACGTTAGAGTCCAACAAGGGTTTGTGAAAACCCAATCAAGTTTTTCTAAAAGAGGAGGGTTTTGCATATTTGACTAGGTAAATCTCTTGCCTTGAAGAGGGATGTCAATGAGGCCAAGGTGACTGATGACATTGTTGAAGAGATTCATGTCACTCATATCAGCTCCTTCTCTGTTTCTGTTTTCAGGGAACTTGTAAAGATTAAAGTTACCGAGCAAGATCCACTCTTCATCATGTTGGAAGTCCAGATGCTTTAACCAATTAGCAAAATCCCTTTTCCCCTCAGGAGTGAATGGGCCATAAATGTTCAATAGGTTCCACTGACTATCAGAATGTCTGGCAGAGAATTCAAGTGCAATAGCATAGCCCGAAGTAAATTTTAAGCTTCCCTTAGAACTGCAGATCTCCAGGCCACAAGAAGGCCACCTAAGGCACCAGCAGAAGGAACAAAAAGGTAATCATCAAAGCAAGGTGGGAGCACATTTCGTAAGAAACCCTCATCAAAAGTAGCCCTTTTGGTTTCTTGGAAGCAAACCACGTCACAATTAGCCTGAACAACTTTATTTCTCGCAGCATCCCATTTTTTAACAGCATTTAAACCCCTGACATATCAGAAATAAAATACAAGGACCAACAAGAGAAAGCAACACCCAAGACTAGGAAACGATGCCCAAACACGTGTAGATTCATCCAAAACAAAAATACAACTCGCACGGGACCAGACAATCAGGCCTTGTTTGGATGTTTTCATATTCACGTCAATCCACATGTGTTGAGGTGGATTGGAATGGAATCTAGTTCAAGTTCCACTCCAATCATTGATACGAATCCGACTACATCCAAACAAGACCTACTGTACACCAACTGATAATCCATCTATCAAGAAGAGATCTCACCTCGAAGCTGAGGGGGCCGTAGGACACAAAGGCATGCTAGAGGAAGCCCTTGGTGGTGCTGTAGGGTAGGTTGCTCACGAAACAGCGGTACTCCGGTCCGAAGCGGTCCCTGTCCTTCCAGTTTGAGTCCCACCATGGCGCCAACATCTTCGCCGCCCCTCGAACCCTGAACTAGCTGGAGTTGGGGATTCTCTTTATAGATAAAAGAAATGCAACAAGGAGCAAATGAATGTTTGTGGAAAGAGGCGCCAGCACCCTGGTTGTATAGAAGCATCGGCCGGCTAAACCCAACCAATTTTCTCATTCCGTTTTTCTTTATACTTTTAGGAGGAGAAGATAAGTCAAGCGATAAAAATAAAAGATCGTTTTCTTTTCATAGGAAAGCTTTCCCATTTTTCAGATTTTCCAAAACTTCTAGAACCTGTCCAACCTTGACATTTGGTCAGAGCGGGTATTGGGCATGGGAAACAAGGTAACGACTTGGATCCTGTGCCGCACTATGGGCCTGTTTGGATCCCACACTCTAAAAATTAGAGCTCTAAAAATTTTAGAGCACTTTAGCTAATTTTTTAGGCCTAAAGCTCTAATATGAAGTGGGCTAAAATTTAGAGCTCTAAATTAGATGAGGGGATCCAAACTGGCCCTATATCATGCCATCGTTAACCCTGAGTCCTAAGGCCAGTCTCAATGGAGAGTTTTCATGGCATTGTTTCCAAGACTACCATGTCATATAAAATGAAATGAAACATGAGTGAAACACCGACTCTTAATGGAGAGTTTCGTTCTATAATTTCATAAACATTTAATTTCATGACTCTTAGAGAGTTGGTAATCGTGTCAAGAGAGTTTCATCCATTTCTTCTCTCTCTTCTTAAAAATGGTGCAACGCCATCAAAAGCCCTTATGTGGCAGCTTATTAAATGCAAATAAAACTCTGATAAACTCCCACTGAGAATGGCCTAAGTTTTCTCTAGTTCGAGAGAAATCAAAATTGAGACTATATATTTCTACTTTTCAAAGATCAAGCTTTAATTTTATGTGTCTGTTGGAGCGAAAAGGGAGTGTGGTTTGCTTCATTGTGCGAAAAGGCCTAATTGCGCTTGCTGCGTTTGCATACAATTTATGATTGGCAGCTGAGTGTTTGTTGCTTGACCATGCGTAATTTCAATCGAACAGGCAATTTCCTCTACCGGAAACGGGAGGCAAGTTCAAATTCTAGCATCACAGCGATTGACAGATTCTTTCATTCATTTTGATAAGCCTGGTACCCCCTCCATTTCAAATTATAAGACGTCTTGGCTAGCCAAAACATCTTATAATTTAAAGTAGAGGGAGTGCATGCTAAAATTATTTCTACTTTGAATTTACCGTTGTAGTCTGTTTTAAAAACATCAACAAATCAACATACAAGAATGGCACTTCACAACTCAATGGTGATGTGCGTCTGATTGGTGCGGATTGCGGCCTGACGCCTGTGGACCTCCTCGCTGGTCTGGCGGCACGTCCATTCTCCCCTCCCAAGGTGTGTTTTCGCCCTGCCCTCCTCAATGGAGTTCCCTGGATTTCGTTTGCGCCTGGTCTTAAAGTTCAAGCTGACATCAAGGCTAAGCTGGGTTTGCCAGTCTCTCGTCCTGGCTTCAATCTCTCGGCTTCCACCTTGGTTGCCGCCTTTGGTCGATCCAAGTTTTGCCTCTCCCTAGGCAATGTCAGTGTTCTCTTGGAAGCTGCCATTGGTGGCACCGCTGCTTATTTCAAGGTCTCCCAGCTTGGGGAGCGCACCTTCAAATTTGTTGTCTCTGCCAAGCCGGTGGGCTTTTTCATCACCAATCTTCGTTCGTTCTTCTGTGACTCCTTCAAAGTCTTCTTCTTTCTCTGGGGCAAAGGGGGGCCCTATCTGGCGTCGTGAATTTGCCCCTTTCCTCCATGAAGAAGAGAGTTCTTGGTTCCCTGCCAGTGCCAAGTCTAGTCGTAAATCTTTCGCGGATGCTGTTAAAACGTCCGTTCCTTTGGGTTCGTCTCTTCTTTCGAGTGCTAATGCAATCCCCCTGAGTCAATCACGTCCCTTGCGTCCTCCAAAGCGGCACCCAGTTTTTGGTCGCATCGTTTTTCCAAATGCCGCGGCCTCTGCTTCAACCTCCTTTGCTCCGGCCATGGCGTCGGACGCGGCCCAGACAGCTGCATGCAGTCGCTGTCTTGCTACTGGTCACTGGCGAGTCAATTGCAGGGGCCCAATCCGTTGCTACGCGTGCCGGGAACCCGGGCATATTGCCGCGGCCTGCAATAACTTGAAGATCTCCGACGCTGACAAGGATCTTGGTATACCCAAGATTGGGGCGGTGAATATTTTGAAAAAATGGTTTGGCCTTGATGCCTCAGGGTGCCCCGCTTCTCCCAGCCCGCCTGTCTTCAATTCCTTCGCTGACATGGCTCGGTCTTTGTGGCCCGCGAAGGAAGTCGCGCCTAACTTAAATGAGGCAGGAGCGGCGTCTGGGGCATTGCGGCCCAATAGAGAGGAGATAGAGTTGGCTGACATTTGCGAGGGGGAGGCCTTTAATACGGCCCTGGAACTAGCCGCCCGGAAGTCCCCGCCTCTTTGTCTTCCTGCCATTTCACCTGTATGGCAAATATAGACAGTGAAGAAAACTCACAATCTTCACTCCATCATAGCTCCACCTACACTGCTCTCTTCCCTTCGCTGTAGGATTTCATGCCGTTCCAACGTTGTGATCCTATCCCTTTCATCCCGGAGAACTTACAGTTTGAAGACATTCCCAATCGCGAGTTCATGGTGAGGGCTGTGGCCCCTGTACGGCCGTCGGCAAGGAATGAAAATCTCGCCATCGTCACCATCGACCCGTTGACTGGTAACCCCCTTTAGTTTGCTGTTGTACGTGGAGTGATTAGAGATTTCCTGCATTTTGAAAAGAGGATTACATTCTTGGATATTCAGCCCACAAATCTAGGACAGGCTCTTGTTCGGCTCACTCATACCTATCATCGTGATTCTTTAGTTGAAGAAAGCCCGCATGTGTTTGATAACAATGTCACCTTTGTTAAGCATGATCAGGGTAGAAACTGGCGTAGGAATGAGTTTAACCATGAGTGCTGGCTTCTTCTTTTGTCGTTTCCTATGGATTACCTGTCTGAGAGACATATTCAGCAAGCAGTGGGCAAGTTTGCTAGGGTGTTGTTATTTGAGGTTAATGAAAGGTTCTTAGCAAGAGTTTTAGTTAGGGCAAGAGTCAAAGATGTGCAAAAAGTGCCACAATTTATTGTTTATGAAGACCCTGACACTGTTGGTGGGGAATCATGGACTATTCAGTGTGAGGTTCTGAGTCAGAAGCCACCAGGTTTCGCTCCACCCCCAGAGGATCCCATTCCTGTGAACCTGAACCTGGAGTTGGGGATGCCTTTTGATTTCTTTGGTTTGGTCAGCCAATAAATGGGCCAAATGAGCAAAACAACCAAATGCAGGGACAAGAACAAGGTGCTTGGGACCCCTGGCCAGAAGAGGTACATGCCCAGCAACAACAGTTACAAGAGGCCCAGGAACCTAAACTTGCTATGAATCTGAATGAGCCCCCAGTGGTGGATGTGGCTATGGACTTAAATCAGCCACCTTCGAACTTGGACCTGGATCCTGTCATAATTAATCTAGTCCAGCCACCAAACAATGGAGATTTTGTTGAACTCAATGATGTGCAGGAAAATGAAGAGGTTCAGTATCTGTTACAACATCAGAATGAAGTCTATCAACTAAACCCTCTTGAGCAAGAGCTTATGGACATTGTCGATGAAGCTCATCAAGAGGTTGAAGCTCAGGTGGCTCTAGATCTGCCTGCCTCTCTAGTCCAGTATCTGGTGGAAGAAGTTCCTCTTGATCAGTTAGTCAATTCACAAGATGAGCTAGATTTGAACATTGTTGAGCAGTTGGAACAAGATAGTAATGGCAATGTGCATATTGAACAGATGGAACAAGATCATGCTGCTCAGAATAATCAGATTGATGAAATGCAGATAGTGGCTTAGGTGGCAGAGGTACAGGTTACTCATGATCATGTTGCTCGGGCTAATGAGATGCGAAACAATAGGATTGCTGAAATTCAGGCTGTGACTCCGCTGGCAGAGGGACAGATTGGTCCAAAAGTGCAGGTTCAGGTTGTTCAGGAGGCAGAACCTCAGGCTGTTCAAGTTGGTCAAAATCAGGGTACAGGGATTCAGGAGGAACAGGCAGTTGGGGACCAGGAATTTCCAGAAGAGCATGAGTTCTTCCAGGCTCTGATAGCAGAAGGTACATAACAGGTACAGGCTCAGCTACCAAACCAGAACCTCAGCATCCAGTTTGGTGCTGCACTGACAAGGTCTGAAGAGAGGGACCCTGCTTGGTCCCAAGCAATGAATGCTGATGCCACTCGTCTGTGGGCTAAGTTTTCTCCTCAGGTAACTTGTCTAATTTCAATGTCAGCATTCCTTCTAACTGGGCAAACTTCTTCACTGTGCTGCTGCTCTCCCAAGATAGCTTCCTTTGGACAAAAGAGCTCTTATCCTCTAGGCTTGTTCCACTTCTTAACTGCAAAATTACTGGTGCCATTGATTTTTTCATACCACCTTCCTGTCCTCAGAACAACCTTATTTGTCTTTCAGCTTTTGATGGTGGGAGGATGGACCAGGGTGTGGGGAAGAGGGCTAGAAATAGGCCTACCGCTCTAGTAGAAACAGAGGTAAGAAGAAGTCCAAGACTCAAGGATTCAGCCAAGGGCTTTAAAATCTTTGGTTGCACTGATAAAAAGTGTTTCGTCTGTAGAACAACACCCCCATTCTTAAGAAAGAAACGATTAAAAAAATTGCATCTGATTTCTGTGACTTGGATGAGACTGAATTGACTGATGAGCTCTTACAGATGAAGAGGCTTAAGGCACATCCTGTTGCAAGGGCAAGAATCACCATGGGAGATTCTTCTTCCAAGGCAGATGAGCACAACTGGGAGTTTGATGGTGGGAGGAAAGCCAAGGCTCTGGTGGACAAGCCTGAAGAATTTTCCATTTGGCATATGGCCATAAAAGGAAAACGGTCACCTTTTGGTTCAGTCATGAATTTAGTAGTTATGACAGACATGAGAATAGCTTTTGTGGTATTGGGAAAAACACTGGGAAAAATGTGCTGTAAAAGTTTCAGTGACAAACTTGTTGTTAAGTACTTGCTAAGTCTAATGTTTTTGCTACCTATATGTAAGAATCACCAGTGTGGTTTGCAGCTTTTGTTCTGTAACCTGAACCTTAACGGTTATCTGCTTATCTATTGTCACTCATGAATCACAATCCAACAAGAAACTAGAATGTGCTTTGCTAGAATGTCAGGGGTTTAAATGCTGTTAAAAAATGGGATGCTGCGAGAAATAAAGTTGTTCAGGCTAATTGTGACGTGGTTTGCTTCCAAGAAACCAAAAGGGCTACTTTTGATGAGGGTTTCTTACGAAATGTGCTCCCACCTTGCTTTGATGATTACCTTTTTGTTCCTTCTGCTGGTGCCTTAGGTGGCCTTCTTGTGGCCTGGAGATCTGCAGTTCTAAGGGGGAAGCTTAAAATTTACTTCGGGCTATTGCTATTGCACTTGAATTCTCTGCCAGACATTCTGATAGTCAGTGGAACCTATTGAACATTTATGGCCCATTCACTCCTGAGGGGAAAAGGGATTTTGCTAATTGGTTAAAGCATCTGGACTTCCAACATGATGAAGAGTGGATCTTGCTCGGTAACTTTAATCTTTACAAGTTCCCTGAAAACAGAAACAGAGAAGGAGCTGATATGAGTGACATGAATCTCTTCAACAATGTCATCAGTCACCTTGGCCTCATTGACATCCCTCTTCAAGGCAAGAGATTTACCTAGTCAAATATGCAAAACCCTCCTCTTTTAGAAAAACTTGATTGGGTTTTCACAAACCCTTGTTGGACTCTAACGTTTCCAGAAACCTCTTGCAAGGCCTTGGTCATGGAGGTCTCTGATCACAGCCCCTTATTAATCACCATTTCAACAGATGTCCCCAAAGCTCATATCTTTCGGTTTGAAAACTTTTGGCTTATGAGAGAAGACTTTAGTGAGGTAGTGACTAATAATTGGATTGCTTCCCCAAATATTTTCGATAAAGCTAAAATTTTAACCAATAAATGCAAGAATCTCAGAAGTGCTCTTAAGGCCTGGAGTTCCAACTTGTCTAATCTAAAGGTAACTATCAATAACATTTCCTTAACTATTCAACTCTTGGACTTAATGGAGGAATTCAGGGATCTCAGTATAGAAGAGTGGAATTTCAGGGGGATCTTAAGAGATAAATTATTGTCTTTGCTTGAACAGCAAAGGATTTACTGGAAACAAAGAGGTGCAATCAAATGGGCTACTCTGGGTGATGCAGGAACCAAATTTTTTCATGCAAATGCAACTATTAGGCACAGAAGAAATTCTATTGCAACTCTTAAGTCTGCAAATGGTGATATTGTTTCTTCTCACTCTGGGAAAGAGGAACTCTTATGGAATGCTTTTAAGGAGAGAATCGGCAACTCTGATTATATTGGAATGCTCTTTGACCTGTCCTCCTTGATTCAGAGATATAATAATCTTGACAGCCTGGAGGAGCAATTCACATCCGAAGAAATTGATCAGATGATTAAGCACCTACCTAATGACAAATCTCCTGGGCCTGATGGCTTCAATAATGAGTTCATCAAAAAATGCTGGAACACCATCAAGCTGGACTTTTATGACTTATGTTGGGCTTTTCAAGATAACAATGCCTGTCTTATGAGTATTAATTGCTCTTTCATTACTCTGATCCCTAAAGTTCAGAGCCCTGCTTGTGTCTCTGACTTTAGGCCCATATCTCTCCTTAATCCGTCAATGAAGCTAATCACTAAACTCCTTGCCAACAGGCTTCAGAAGATGATCATGCCTATAATCCATAAAAACCAATATGGTTTCATTAAAAGTAGAACCATCCAGGATTGCCTTGCTTAGGGTTTTGAATACCTTCATCTTTGTCACCACTCCAAAAAAGAAATTGTCATCTTGAAACTTGATTTTGAGAAAGCTTTTGACAAAATTGAACATACTACCATTCTAAAAATCTTAGAAGCTAAAGGCTTTGGGCATAAGTGGATTTCTTGGATTAAGAGCATTTTGAACTCTGGCACTTCTAAGGTCCTGCTCAATGGGTCCCTGAGAAAACTATTCATTATAAAAGGGGGGTTAGGCAGGGAGACCCCCTATCTCACTTCTATTTGTCATTGCTGCTGACCTGCTCCAATCTGTGGTAAATAGAGCTCAGCATTTGGGTCTCCTTAACTTGCCTATCCCTATTTCTTTCTCTAAAGATTTCCCCATTATTCAATATGCCGATGATACTCTGATCATCATGGAAGGAGATGCTAGGCAGTTACTCTTCCTCAAATCTACTCTAAATACCTTTTTGGACTCTACTGGCCTTAAAGTGAACTTCAGCAAATCTTTCATGGTCCCAATTAACATGTCTGACGAAAAATTCTCCCACTTGACCTAGCACTTTTGGATGTGCCAAAGGTTCCTTTCCCTTCACTTATCTGGGTCTTCCTTTAGGACTGACCAAACCAAAAATGGAGGATTTCCTACCCCTTATTTCTAAATGTGAAAGAAGGCTAGCTACCACTTCCTTATTCCTCTCTCAAGCTAGAAGACTAAAAATCACCAATGTTGTTCTTACAGCCCTGCCTACCTTCCATTTGAGTGCCCTTGCCTTGCCTAAAGGGGTGCTTAAACAAATTGACAAATATAGAAAGCACCGCCTCTGGAGAGGTGCCGACATCAACTCTAAAAAAACCACCAAAGGCAGCCTGGGAGATGGTGTGCATTCCCAAAGAAGAAGGTGTCCTAGGAGTTATTGATCTGAAAAAACATA
>JAHUYU010002058.1:0-21394 GCA_030439765.1 Tripidium arundinaceum | reverse complement strand
GGGCACATGAAGGTCCAAGTACAAAAAGAAAAAATGATGAGCACATGAAGGCTCATGTTTTGAAAAAAAAGAGAGAAAGAAAGATAGCCATGTTTCAAAATAATAAGTTATAGAGAGAGATCATATCTACAAAAGGAGTATATTCATACCTTTTTTACACACTTGCACATATTGATCTAAGAGTATGGCACTTCTCTCCTTGGATCCTTGATTTGACTTTACAACATATGCAATACAAGTATGCTATCTTGTTTATCCCTACCTAAAGCTCCATATAAACCTTTTTAGAAGTAGGAGAAAATAAAATAAGGCAAAACATTGCTATGCCTTGGTGAGGAATTATACACCATTGAGTGATTTGAGAGTGCCATTTGAGGAGTATAAAGTGAACTATGCTTTCTCTTAAGAAAACTTTCAAAACTCCAAGTTGCTAAGATGTGAAATTGGGAAGATGATTTTGTTTCGAGAACTGTTCCGCTTTTCAACAACCCAAGGAAACATGTTAGCTAACGCCACATATCCTTGCCATATCAATCAATGTTCTATTCTTCCTCTCAACAAGGCCATTTGATTGTGGTGTGTACTTGGCCAAGAATCGATGCTTGATTCTAAATTCATCACATAGCTCATCAATCCTTGTGTTCTTGAACTCACTTCCATTGTCACTTCTCAATTTCTTGATTCTAGTTTCAAACTCATTTTGGCATCTCTTGACAAATGTCTTGAATGTATCAAATACTTCACTTTTGTCAACAAGAAAGAAGACCCATGTGTATCTAGTAAAGTCATCCATTATCACAAAGCCATACTTGTTTCCACCAATACTTGTATATGATGTTGGTCCAAATAAATCCATGTGCAACAACTCAAATGCCTTGATAGTGCTCATCATACTCTTATTTGGATGAGTATTTCCAACTTGTTTACCGGCTTGACAAGAGCTACACAATCTATCCTTTTCAAACACAACATCTTTCAAACCTCTAACCAATTCATTCTTCAATAGCTTCTTGAGTGTACTCATTGCAACATGTGCAAGCCTTCTATGCCATAGCCACCCAAGTGATGTTTTGGTGAATAGGCATGTCTTCAAGTTGGCATCTTCGGAGGTGAAATCCACTAAATATAGGTTGTTGTATCTAAACCCTTTAAATATAACTTGATCATTATCTTTCTTTGACACAACAACTTCTTTCTCGGTGAATAAACATTGAAAGCCAAGATCACACAATTGCCCAATGGATAGCAAGTTGAAACTTAATGAAGCAACAAGAAGCACATTTGATATTGAGTGATCATTTGATATTGCAACTTTGCCCAAACCTTGTACTTTGCCCTTTGAATTATCTCCAAAAGTAATTCTTTCTTGATCATCCACTCCTTCATCAAGTGAGGTGAACATACGAGGGTCACCGATCATATGTTGTGTGCAATCACTATCAATAACCCAATGACTTCCATCGGTCTTGTAGTTCACCTACACACATAAGAGATCAAGATTGTTGTTTAGGGACCCAAACTTGATGAGGGCCCTTGACTTTCTCAACTAGTGACTTAGCAACCCAAATTTGCTTAGGCCTATTCTTGTTTGGTGGACCTAAGAACATGACCTTGATCTTTCCACTAGTATCCTTTCTAAGCATGTAGTGAGCATTGAAAGCAAAGGGTCTAGCATGCTTGGGCAAAGGTTGAGGTGGTGGAGTTTCACATTCATGAGCAAAGTGTCCTTCTTGTCCACACTCAAAACATCTCTTTGGCTTAAGCTTTTGCTTGTATTGTTGTTGAGCTTTGACTTTCTTCTCTTGCTTTGCCAAGAATCCAATGCCACTCTTGTCCATCTTCATCACGGTGTTCATGAATAGCTCACTTTGAAGATCATGACCTTTGGTGAACTTGTGCAACCCGGTGGCAAGATGATTCTTCTCAATCTTGAGTCTCTTGTTTTCTTCTCTAAGCATTTCATTTTCGAGAGCTATGTCATCATTTAGTGTCTCAACAACAATGCCACCATTGGATGATATCTTTTCAAGATCCTTCTTGAGCTTCTCATTTTCATTCTTGATCTTGACATGATCATCATAGTGATCGGCCACAACCACTTGCTTGCCTTTGCTACTAGAACCTTGCTCAATGCTCTCAACAATCAAGTCATCACATGATGTGGCTATATCAATCTTAACAACATTGTTAGTAGCATCATGTGGTTCATTAGATAAAAACTCATGTGAGAGCATAAGATTATCATGATTGATCTTGAGAGTTGTATATTCTTCTTTTAGCAAGTTATATCTAGTGTTGAGCTCTTTGTGTGTCCCCTCAATTTTATCATGTTTTTCTTTAAGCTCTTTTAGAGAAGTTTTGAGCTCCTTGAGGTTGGATGACACAACTTTATTTTCTTCTCTAAGCTCATCACTAGCTTTTTCGGTTATGTCATATTTTGCTAAAAGAGACTCATTCTCAAGTTTTAGCTTTTCATTTTTGGTTCTTATCTTTCTTATGATTTTAGAGTAATCATTTAGCAAGGAAACAAGTTGATCATAGGTGGGTGATTCAAATTCATCATCACTATCACTACCACTTTCATTGCCACTACTATCATCATCACTTTGTACCTTTCGATCACCGTTGACCATAAGGCATAGGTGTGTAGAGGATGATGGCGGCGGTGGTGGTGGAGGTAGTGAAGTCCCAATCACAAGAGCGACCACCTTCTCTTTTTCATTCTCACTTTATTCGGAGGATGAGCCACTTGATGATTCAATATCCGTGAGCCAATCACCAACAATATAAGCCTTTCCATTTTTCTTCTTGTGATATTCCTTCTTCTTCTTGCCATCCTTCTTCTTGTATGGCTTGTCTTTCTTCTTTTCATCATCACTTGAGTCATCTTTCTTGTTCTTGTTCTTATTCTTCTTCTTGTATTTGTCTTTCTTTGGTTTAGGACATTGATGAGCTAGATGACCAAGATCGCCACAATTGTAGCAATCCATTTCGGAGATGGGCTTCCTCTTGCTACTAGTGAAGAACTTCTTCTTCTTTGAGTCAAACTTGACTCCACTCTTGTTTAGCCTTTTTAGCATCTTGGTGGTCTTCCTCACCATGAGAGCAATGTTTGCATCATCAACTTCATCATCACTTGAGCTTTCAAGAATGACCTCCTTGACTTTTGCTTTGCCCTTCTTCTCTTGAGTAGCCTTGAATGCCAAGTCTTTCTTCTTGTTGAAAGAAGAGTCAAGTGGAGATGAAGGCTTAAGCACAAATGATGAAGATGAAGAAGAAATGGCTCTCTTTGTGAAGAGATTTGGTAAATTCATAAAAAAGAAGGGCTATGGTGCTAGAAGAAGAAAGGCTTCATCCAAGAACAAGGAAGAACCAAGAAGGTGCTTCAAGTGCAAGAGCAAGGATCATCTCATTGTGGATTGCCCATACAATAGTGACAATGATGATGACAACAAGAAAGACAAGAAGAAGGAAAAGAAAGAAAAGAAGGAGAAGAAGATGACCTTCAAGAAGAAGGGTCACTCATATTGTGTCACTTGGGATAGTGATGAATCCTCAAGTGATGATGATGATGATAGTGACAATGAGAAGAAAGTCACTAAGAAGAAGGCATTTGCAAGCATTGCTATCAACAACAAGCCTTCTCTCTTTGATGCTCCATCGACATGCTTCATGGCTAAGGCCACTAAGGTACAATCCGATGATGAGAACGATATTGAGAGTGCGGATGAGGAGGAGCCCTCCAAGGAGGAACTCTTTTCCATGTTGGAAGGTGCTCATTCTTATATGGAGAAGAAGAGAAAGGAGTACAAAGAATCGCGCAAGAAGCATCAAGCTCTTGAGCAATCCTTTGGGGAGCTAAAGGCAATTCATGAGAGGCTAGTGGAAGCCCATGAGGAGCTTAAAAATGCTCACACTAAGCTTTATGAAGCTTACTCCCCTCTTGTTAGCCAAGATAAGAAGGAACATATTCAAACATGCAACGTAGGCATAACATGTGATATTCTTGATGAATCTTTCTACAAGCCTATTGTTGTTGCTCCTACTAACCCCTCATGTAGCTCATCCACTACTACTTCGCCTATGAGTGATGGTTTCACTTGTGATGCCTCACTTATGGTGGAAAATGAGACCCTCAAGAAGGAGGTCAATGAGCTCACTCACGCTCTAAGCAAGGCCTATGGCGGTAAGGCCCGCTTGCTTAAGTGCTTGGGTAGCCAATGCTTTTCTCTCAACAAAGAGGGATTGGGCTATACCCCCAAGAGTGGCAAGGCGGCCTTTGTCATTCACAAGACTAGTTTTGTGAAGGGCAATGGTCGGTTTTGCAATAGATACAAGCAAGTTGGGCATGTAGAGCAAAATTGCAAGAACAAGAAAGATGCCTATGTATCCTCTATTAAATTTGATTCTTGTTATTTGCTTACCAAGGGTGTTAATGGTGTGAAAGCTAAGTTCATTGGTGCACCAATTGTGGGCTCAAAGAAGAAAGCCATTTGGGTACCAAAGACCTTAGTCACTAACCTTGGAGGACCCAAAAAGGCTTGGGTACCTAAAAAGAATTGATCTTTTATTGTAGGTCAATTATAAAGCTGGAGGAAGGCATTGGGTGCTTGATAGTGGGTGCACACAACACATGACCGATGATGCAAGAATGTTCAGTTCAATCAATACAAGTGGCAATGATGAATTTGATAGTATCACATTTGGTGACAATGGCAAAGGCAAGGTCAAAGGGCTTGGTAAGATTGCAATATCCAATGACATGAGCATATCCAATGTGTTGCTAGTTGAATCTCTCAATTTCAATCTATTGTCAGTAGCACAACTATGTGATCTTGGTTTCAAATGCATATTTGGGGTTGATGATTGTTGGTATTTCTTAACGTGTACAGAATTACCGTTGTAGCTTTCACCCGGAAGTATTCAGGGTATCATATTTTCCACAGGGAATGAAGGTATTTCTTCTAGTTAATTCATCCAAGGACAACACAAGGATAGTTGATAAGGGTATAGATGGATTCCTATGGCATTAGGATCTAAGGACAGATAAACTCTACTTTTACTTGCTTACTTCGGGCATCGGGTAGCACTTGGTCTGCCAAGTGAGCCTAGCCTGTAGCTCTATGCCGAACCCGAACGTGGGGGATTATAAGGGACGGACGGGCTGTCACCACCAGCCGCCTACCCCTCAACTGTGGGGAATGAGGCAAATGAAGGTAGCTGCTAGCCTAGACACCACGTCTACGCTATCGACTACTACTCTAGCGCTGATCAGGGTTATCCGTCTTTGTCAGGACCCTCTACTAGAGTATCCGCTATGAGAATGGACGATGAACCCGCAAGCAAATAAGAGCAAAGCTTAGCTCTTCTTGTGTGTTCTTTGGGGGGGCTCTCCTCCTTCTTTTATAGCAGGTTGGAGGCGGTCTGAGGAGGAATATTCCCCGGATACCCACCGCACCGGCCTCCACTGCTTTGAATGCACCGCCATGCCAAAACTGGGCCCGAGGCGAGCCAATGGTGGTGCGGCCGCACTAGGGGTGTGGCCGCAACCCAACTGGGCCCAAATGAGCCCAGGTTTGGCTGGTGACCTCCTGTGGCCTTCTTGAGTGGGCCTATGGAGTTTGGCACCATTTGGAGAAGGTTTGATTTGGGTTTTGGCCTTTTTCTCCATATGACTGGGCCCTGTTTTGCCTGGTTGTGGGCCTTCTTCCTTTGGGCTTGCGTGAAATGGTGTTTATGCTTTGTTCCTTTGCACATTCTTAGCCCTTTATGTGCATCTCCACAAATGCCCTCCTGCAAATGGTCAAGCACCAAAACTTGTGGAAATTGTTAGTTTAAAGCCCTATTTCTAAGTTTGGTGTCTGTGTGCTAGGATTTTATGTGAGTGTTGGCGGTTATTTTTAGGACTTAAGGACCGCCAACAATGATGTTGAGATCATAAGTGTTGATGGTTCGGACTTGATTTTTAAAGGATTTAGATATGAGAACCTATACTTGGTTGATTTCAATGCTAGTGAAACTCAATTATCAACTTGTTTGTTCACTAAGTCTAGCATGGGTTGGTTATGACATAGAAGGCTTGGTCATGTTGGAATGAAACAATTGAATAGACTTATTAAGCATGATCTAGTGAAAGGCTTGAAAGATGTGGTGTTGAAAAGGATAGATTGTGTAGCTCTTGTCAAGCCGGTAAACAAGTTGGAAATACTCATCCAAATAAGAGTATGATGAGCACTATCAAGGCATTTGAGTTGTTGCACATGGATTTATTTGGACCAACATCATATACAAGTATTGGTGGAAACAAGTATGGCTTTGTGATAATGGATGACTTTACTAGATACACATGGGTCTTCTTTCTTGTTGACAAAAGTGAAGTATTTGATACATTCAAGACATTTGTCAAGAGATGCCAAAATGAGTTTGAAACTAGAATCAAGAAATTGAGAAGTGACAATGGAAGTGAGTTCAAGAACACAAGGATTGATGAGCTATGTGATGAATTTAGAATCAAGCATCGATTCTTGGCCAAGTACACACCACAATCAAATGGCCTTGTTGAGAGGAAGAATAGAACATTGATTGATATGGCAAGGATATGTGGCGTTAGCTAACATGTTTCCTTGGGTTGTTGAAAAGCGGAACAGTTCTCGAAACAAAATCATCTTCCCAATTTCACATCTTAGCAACTTGGAGTTTTGAAAGTTTTCTTAAGAGAAAGCATAGTTCACTTTATACTCCTCAAATGGCACTCTCAAATCACTCAATGGTGTATAATTCCTCACCAAGGCATAGCAATGTTTTGCCTTATTTTATTTTCTCCTACTTCTAAAAAGGTTTATATGGAGCTTTAGGTAGGGATAAACAAGATAGCATACTTGTATTGCATATGTTGTAAAGTCAAATCAAGGATCCAAGGAGAGAAGTGCCATACTCTTAGATCAATATGTGCAAGTGTGTAAAAAAGGTATGAATATACTCCTTTTGTAGATATGATCTCTCTCTATAACTTATTATTTTGAAACATGGCTATCTTTCTTTCTCTCTTTTTTTTCAAAACATGAGCCTTCATGTGCTCATCATTTTTTCTTTTTGTACTTGGACCTTCATGTGCCCATATTTTTTTTCTTCCTTTTTTTTGCAAAGCCCATGTCTCTTCTTCTAAACCACATATTTAGAGAGAGCTCATTATCTTTTAGAACTTGTAGTATTTATCTAACAAACATATTTTTGTCTACTTCCAGTGTAGGAGTAGAATTTTTGGTGGATCTGAATGAAAGCATGTTTTTTGCGTACTCCCAGTGTAGGAGCAGCATTTGTATGTGGAGTGTGTCACATCCCGGCCCAAGGCTTAATAAGATTGATAGAATACTCATACCAACAAGTTGCAACTTTTTTTTTCGGAAGCCCAATTCTAAAGAACTCCAAAGTTAAGCGTTCTTGGCTTGGAGCAATTTGGGGATGGGTGACCGACCGGGAATTTCTTCCTGGGTGCGCACGAGTGAGGACAAAGTGCGCAGAAAAGACTTATGTTGGTCTGTGAGGGCAGTCTTGATTATTAGAAAGCTGCCAGTTGTAAGTGGGCCCGGGTGGGACGTTACAGAGTATACGTGATCTTGATCTTGGGAGCATGATAAATCTCTCAACAGGGGTCAACAAGACTTGACCAAACTTAACGCAATAACAAGCAACTTTTGTAGAAGGCTTGAAACTTGCAAAATGTCAAATTTGGCTTTGGTAGGGATTGCTCACCAATTGAGGAGTATGTGACACTATGGTTTTATAACATTTTTCTCAAAACAAATTCTCCAAGTACTTTGAATAGAAACGGAAGGATTTCTAAGTCAGAACTATATCACACCTCACAATAACTTAGTCAACATGATTGTCCTATTAGAATATTTCCCCACAAGCATAAGTGTATGTATATGGAATAAACTTTATGCAAGCTTCTATCTTAAAAATGTTATGAACATGTCACTTTTCAAAATTTTAAATGAAGTGTGGGGACACATTGAAAGAGATGATCCCTTGGATCAAATAGTTGGGGACATAAGAAGTGGTGTGCAAACTAGATCAAGATTGGTATCCTTTTGTGAGCATTACTCATTTGTGTCATCCTTCAAACCAACCAAGATAGAAGAAGCTTTGATGGATGTTGATTGGGTTAATGCTATGCATGAAGAGCTAACAACTTCACAAGGAACCAAGTTTGGGAATTGGTTGAAAGGCCAAAGAACTACAATGTGATTGGTACCAAGTGGGTGTTTAGAAGAAAGCAAGGTCAAGATGGTATTGTTGTAAGAAACAAAGCAAGATTGGTAGCTCAAGGTTACACACAAGTTGAAGGTCTTGACTTTGGAGAAACATATGCCCCGGTTGCAAGATCGGAAGCAATTAGAATTCTATTAGATTATGCTTGTGCCCACAACATCAAGCTATATCAAATGGATGTGAAAAGCACATTTCTCAATGGTTACATCAATGAATTGGTTTATGTTGAGCAACCACCCGGTTTTGAAGATGACAAGAAACCCAACCATGTTTACAAGTTGAAGAAGGCATTATATGGTTTGAAGCAAGCTCCAAGGGCATGGTACGAGAGATTGAGGGACTTCCTACTCTCTAAAGGGTTCAAGATGGGTAAGGTTGATACCACTCTCTTCACCAAGAAGATTGGCAAAGACTTGTTTGTGTTGCAAATATATGTTGATGATATCATATTTGGATCAACCAATCAAGATTTTTGTGAGGAGTTTGGAAATATGAGGGCAAGTGAATTTGAGATGTCCATGATTGGAGAGCTTAGTTACTTCCTTGGTCTTCAAATCAAACAAATGAAGGATGGTACATTTGTGAGTCAAGGCAAGTACATTAAGGACATGATCAAGAAGTTTGGTTTGGAGGATGTAAAGGCAATTCATACACCTATGGGGACAAATGGTCATTTGGACTTGGACACTAGTGGCAACATGGTGGATCAAAAGCTATACCGGTCAAAGATTGGGAAGCCTACTCTATGTGACCGCATCAAGGCCGGATGTCATGTTTAGTGTATGCATGTGTGCAAAGATTTCAAGCATATCCTAGAGAGAGTCATTTGAAATCCACCAAGAGGATATTGAGATATTTGAAGCATATACAAAATGTTGGATTGTGGTATCCCAAAGGGTCAAATAGCACATGTCAATTGTTGGGAAGGTCACTTATATCTTGGTCATCAAAGAAGCAAAATAGTGTTGCACTATCAACCGTCGAAGCCGAATACATATCCACTGGTAGTTGTTGTGCACAATTGTTGTGGATGAAGGCAACTTTGAATGACTTTGGAATCAAATTTGGACAAGTGCCATTGCTATGTGACAATGAAAGTGTCGTGAAGCTCACTAACAACCCGGTTCAACACTCTAGAACAAAGCACATTGATATCCGTCATCACTTCATAAGAGATCATCAATAAAAGGGTGATATTTCAATTGAGAGTGTGGGCACCGATGATCAACTTGCCGATATTTTCACCAAGCCACTTGATGAGAAGAGGTTTTGCAAAAAAAAGGAAGAAAAAAAATATGGGCACATGAAGGTCCAAGTACAAAAAGAAAAAATGATGAGCACATGAAGGCTCATGTTTTGAAAAAAAAGAGAGAAAGAAAGATAGCCATGTTTCAAAATAATAAGTTATAGAGAGAGATCATATCTACAAAAGGAGTATATTCATACCTTTTTTACACACTTGCACATATTGATCTAAGAGTATGGCACTTCTCTCCTTGGATCCTTGATTTGACTTTACAACATATGCAATACAAGTATGCTATCTTGTTTATCCCTACCTAAAGCTCCATATAAACCTTTTTAGAAGTAGGAGAAAATAAAATAAGGCAAAACATTGCTATGCCTTGGTGAGGAATTATACACCATTGAGTGATTTGAGAGTGCCATTTGAGGAGTATAAAGTGAACTATGCTTTCTCTTAAGAAAACTTTCAAAACTCCAAGTTGCTAAGATGTGAAATTGGGAAGATGATTTTGTTTCGAGAACTGTTCCGCTTTTCAACAACCCAAGGAAACATGTTAGCTAACGCCACATATCCTTGCCATATCAATCAATGTTCTATTCTTCCTCTCAACAAGGCCATTTGATTGTGGTGTGTACTTGGCCAAGAATCGATGCTTGATTCTAAATTCATCACATAGCTCATCAATCCTTGTGTTCTTGAACTCACTTCCATTGTCACTTCTCAATTTCTTGATTCTAGTTTCAAACTCATTTTGGCATCTCTTGACAAATGTCTTGAATGTATCAAATACTTCACTTTTGTCAACAAGAAAGAAGACCCATGTGTATCTAGTAAAGTCATCCATTATCACAAAGCCATACTTGTTTCCACCAATACTTGTATATGATGTTGGTCCAAATAAATCCATGTGCAACAACTCAAATGCCTTGATAGTGCTCATCATACTCTTATTTGGATGAGTATTTCCAACTTGTTTACCGGCTTGACAAGAGCTACACAATCTATCCTTTTCAAACACCACATCTTTCAAGCCTTTCACTAGATCATGCTTAATAAGTCTATTCAATTGTTTCATTCCAACATGACCAAGCCTTCTATGTCATAACCAACCCATGCTAGACTTAGTGAACAAACAAGTTGATAATTGAGTTTCACTAGCATTGAAATCAACCAAGTATAGGTTCTCATATCTAAATCCTTTAAAAATCAAGTCCGAACCATCAACACTTATGATCTCAACATCATTGTTGGCGGTCCTTAAGTCCTAAAAATAACCGCCAACACTCACATAAAATCCTAGCACACAGACACCAAACTTAGAAATAGGGCTTTAAAACTAACAATTTCCACAAGTTTTGGTGCTTGACCATTTGCAGGAGGGCATTTGTGGAGATGCACATAAAGGGCTAAGAATGTGCAAAGGAACAAAGCATAAACACCATTTCACGCAAGCCCAAAGGAAGAAGGCCCACAACCAGGCAAAACAGGGCCCAGTCATATGGAGAAAAAGGCCAAAACCCAAATCAAACCTTCTCCAAATGGTGCCAAACTCCATAGGCCCACTCAAGAAGGCCACAGGAGGTCACCAGCCAAACCTGGGCTCATTTGGGCCCAGTTGGGTTGCGGCCACACCCCTAGTGCGGCCGCACCACCATTGGCTCGCCTCGGGCCCAGTTTTGGCATGGCGGTGCATTCAAAGCAGTGGAGGCCGGTGCGGTGGGTATCCGGGGAATATTCCTCCTCAGACCGCCTCCAACCTGCTATAAAAGAAGGAGGAGAGCCCCCCCAAAGAACACACAAGAAGAGCTAAGCTTTGCTCTTATTTGCTTGCGGGTTCATCGTCCATTCTCATAGCGGATACTCTAGTAGAGGGTCCTGACAAAGACGGATAACCCTGATCAGCGCTAGAGTAGTAGTCGATAGCGTAGACGTGGTGTCTAGGCTAGCAGCTACCTTCATTTGCCTCATTCCCCACAGTTGAGGGGTAGGCGGCTGGTGGTGACAGCCCGTCCGTCCCTTATAATCCCCCACGTTCGGGTTCGGCATAGAGCTACAGGCTAGGCTCACTTGGCAGACCAAGTGCTACCCGATGCCCGAAGTAAGCAAGTAAAAGTAGAGTTTATCTGTCCTTAGATCCTAATGCCATAGGAATCCATCTATACCCTTATCAACTATCCTTGTGTTGTCCTTGGATGAATTAACTAGAAGAAATACCTTCATTCCCTGTGGAAAATATGATACCCTGAATACTTCCGGGTGAAAGCTACAACGGTAATTCTGTACACGTTAAGAAATACCAACAATCATCAACCCCAAATATGCATTTGAAACCAAGATCACATAGTTGTGCTACTGACAATAGATTGAAATTGAGAGATTCAACTAGCAACACATTGGATATGCTCATGTCATTGGATATTGCAATCTTACCAAGCCCTTTGACCTTGCCTTTGCCATTGTCACCAAATGTGATACTATCAAATTCATCATTGCCACTTGTATTGATTGAACTGAACATTCTTGCATCATCGGTCATGTGTTGTGTGCACCCACTATCAAGCACCCAATGCCTTCCTCCAGCTTTATAATTGACCTACAATAAAAGATCAATTCTTTTTAGGTACCCAAGCCTTTTTGGGTCCTCCAAGGTTAGTGACTAAGGTCTTTGGTACCCAAATGGCTTTCTTCTTTGAGCCCACAATTGGTGCACCAATGAACTTAGCTTTCACACCATTAACACCCTTGGTAAGCAAATAACAAGAATCAAATTTAATAGAGGATACATAGGCATCTTTCTTGTTCTTGCAATTTTGCTCTACATGCCCAACTTGCTTGTATCTATTGCAAAACCGACCATTGCCCTTCACAAAACTAGTCTTGTGAATGACAAAGGCCGCCTTGCCACTCTTGGGGGTATAGCCCAATCCCTCTTTGTTGAGAGAAAAGCATTGGCTACCCAAGCACTTAAGCAAGCGGGCCTTACCGCCATAGGCCTTGCTTAGAGCGTGAGTGAGCTCATTGACCTCCTTCTTGAGGGTCTCATTTTCCACCATAAGTGAGGCATCACAAGTGAAACCATCACTCATAGGCGAAGTAGTAGTGGATGAGCTACATGAGGGGTTAGTAGGAGCAACAACAATAGGCTTGTAGAAAGATTCATCAAGAATATCACATGTTATGCCTACGTTGCATGTTTGAATATGTTCCTTCTTATCTTGGCTAACAAGAGGGGAGTAAGCTTCATAAAGCTTAGTGTGAGCATTTTTAAGCTCCTCATGGGCTTCCACTAGCCTCTCATGAATTGCCTTTAGCTCCCCAAAGGATTGCTCAAGAGCTTGATGCTTCTTGCGCGATTCTTTGTACTCCTTTCTCTTCTTCTCCATATAAGAATGAGCACCTTCCAACATGGAAAAGAGTTCCTCCTTGGAGGGCTCCTCCTCATCCGCACTCTCAATATCGTTCTCATCATCGGATTGTACCTTAGTGGCCTTAGCCATGAAGCATGTCGATGGAGCATCAAAGAGAGAAGGCTTGTTGTTGATAGCAATGCTTGCAAATGCCTTCTTCTTAGTGACTTTCTTCTCATTGTCACTATCATCATCATCATCACTTGAGGATTCATCACTATCCCAAGTGACACAATATGAGTGACCCTTCTTCTTGAAGGTCATCTTCTTCTCCTTTTATATGTATCTTGTCTCATGTCTCATGATCGCTCGTTTAGTTGTATGCTTCTGTGTTACACTCCATGTTAAACGAGCTTACTTTACTGTACCTGCGCTTAACCCTTATTTATGAAATACAGGGAATGGACTTCGTATGCATGAACTTGATCTAACCCTTTGTTCTTATTGTCACAAGATTAAGGACCGCATTAGTGCATAGGGAGTAGCAAGTGTGCATCCACCTTTCTCATTAGGCTTGTCATGGTCAAGTGAGAGTTTGTGCTTGTTACTCTTGGTGATCGCCATCACCTAGATGGCTCGGTGGTGATTGGGAGCTTGGTGATCATCCGGCAGAGCTTGTGGATGACCCAACTCATGGTGTAAGCAGTTGTGAGCGGTTCACCGCGTCGGAGTGACGAAGAATCAGCCCGTAGAGAGCACTCGGTCCTTGCGCAGATCGAGGGGGAGCTATACCCTTGCGCGGGTGCTCCAACGAGGACTAGTGGGGAGTGGCGACTCTCCAATACCTCAGAAAAACATCGCCGTGTTCCTAACCCTCTCTTTACTTTGAGCAATTTACATTTGTGCAATTTCATTCATGTATTTACATTACTAGAATTGCCATGATAGAATAGGGTTGGAACCTAGGGTGCAAAACTTTGTGCAGTAGATTAGAAATCACTTGTAGGCACTAGAGGTGAAATGGGCTAAGTGTAGGGCTTAATTGTTGCGATTTTTTTTAGAATTAGCCCAATTCATCCCCCCTCTTGGGCATCTTGATCCTTTCAGTGGCCATCTCCGGTGATCTTGTGAGGGGTTCTTGCGCCTTCCCCCCGGGAGATTCGCGAAAGGTGACTCTAGTGGATTGCTCGTGACATTTAGTACCCTCATCTTGTGTTGGTTGTGTGGCACCCAAGTGTGGGTTAGGCGTGTGATGCCTATAAGCGCGTGAATCTCCAAGTGAGTGAGTCGTCACAACGGGGACTAGCTTGCCGGCAAGCAAGTGAACCTCGGGATAAATCATTGTGTCATAAATTGGTATTCTTGATTGATTTATCTCTTGCCGGTTTGGTATAATCCTCTACCTCACTTGAGCTTTACATTCCATATTTCTCTTATGTAATAGTTCTACTTGTGTAGCTAGCTTAGTTGCTTTAATTGTGATTAGTTATATCTTGTCCTAGCTAGCTCAACTAGTGTAGAAGTAGTGACATAGCAAATTGTGTGCCATAGAGATTATAATTAACTATCATATTTGGATCAACCAATCAAGATTTTTGTGAGGAGTTTGGAAATATGAGGGCAAGTGAATTTGAGATGTCCATGATTGGAGAGCTTAGTTACTTCCTTGGTCTTCAAATCAAACAAATGAAGGATGGTACATTTGTGAGTCAAGGCAAGTACATTAAGGACATGATCAAGAAGTTTGGTTTGGAGGATGTAAAGGCAATTCATACACCTATGGGGACAAATGGTCATTTGGACTTGGACACTAGTGGCAACATGGTGGATCAAAAGCTATACCGGTCAAAGATTGGGAAGCCTACTCTATGTGACCGCATCAAGGCCGGATGTCATGTTTAGTGTATGCATGAAGCATGTCGATGGAGCATCAAAGAGAGAAGGCTTGTTGTTGATAGCAATGCTTGCAAATGCCTTCTTCTTAGTGACTTTCTTCTCATTGTCACTATCATCATCATCATCACTTGAGGATTCATCACTATCCCAAGTGACACAATATGAGTGACCCTTCTTCTTGAAGGTCATCTTCTTCTCCTTCTTTTCTTTCTTTTCCTTCTTCTTGTCTTTCTTGTTGTCATCATCATTGTCACTATTGTATGGGCAATCCACAATGAGATGATCCTTGCTCTTGCACTTGAAGCACCTTCTTGGTTCTTCCTTGTTCTTGGATGAAGCCTTTCTTCTTCTAGCACCATAGCCCTTCTTTTTTATGAATTTACCAAATCTCTTCACAAAGAGAGCCATTTCTTCTTCATCTTCATCATTTGTGCTTAAGCCTTCATCTCCACTTGACTCATCTTTCTTCTTCTTGCCTTTGCCCTTTGATGATGAGTCGGCCTTGAATGTCACACTTTTCTTCTTCTTCTCATCCTCTTGGCTAACCCCATCCCTTTCCACACAGTATGTGTCTTGAGTGACCACATCACCTAGTACTTGGTTTGGGGTCATTGTATCCAAGCCACTTCTCACAAGAATGGTGACCAAAGTATCAAATCTTGGAGGCAAGCACCTTAGAAATTTGTGTGAGAAATCCTTGTCCTTCAACTCTTCTCCTAGGCTCTTGAGGTCATTCATAATTACTTGGAGCATATAGAACATCTCCGCCACGGTCTCTCCATCTTGCATCTTGAAGCTTGTGAACTTCTCTTTTAGGATGTATGACTTGGCACTCTTGACCGCTTGTGTGCCCTCAAATGATTCTTCCAATTTCTTCCAAGCCTCATTAGCATTCTCAAGATTCTTTATTTTCTCAAATACCTTCTCATCAAGAGCATCATAGATGGCACTAAGAGCAATGTCATTGTTTTGTAGGCTCACTTCTTCGGCCGCCGTGGGTTGCTCTGGATTTGCAACTTCAAACTTTTTGTCAACCACTTCCCATATCTTTCTATTCATTGATTTCAAGTGAGTGGTCATCTTTGCCTTCCAATAGCCATAGTTCTCGCCATTGAATTAGGGTGGCCTCTTGGTGTTGTTGATTTGAGCCATTTTGACAACGAAGGTTGTTAAGCCTCAAATAACGGTGACCACGGCTCCGATACCACTTGAAAGGTCCTAAATGGTTAGAGGGGGGTGAATAGCCTAATAAAAATTTCTAAAAAGCACTAGAGCAACATGTTAGTCAATCAAACGGCGTATATGCTTTTTGCTCTAGCTCTACTCAAAAGGCAAGCCACCTACCAATTATGCTAGTTAATTATAATCTCTATGGCACACAATTTGCTATGTCACTACTTCTACACTAGTTGAGCTAGCTAGGACAAGATATAACTAATCACAATTAAAGCAACTAAGCTAGCTACACAAGTAGAACTATTACATAAGAGAAATATGGAATGTAAAGCTCAAGTGAGGTAGAGGATTATACCAAACCGGCAAGAGATAAATCAATCAAGAATACCAATTTATGACACAATGATTTATCCCGAGGTTCACTTGCTTGCCGGCAAGCTAGTCCCCGTTGTGACGACTCACTCACTTGGAGATTCACGCGCTTATAGGCATCACACGCCTAACCCACACTTGGGTGCCACACAACCAACACAAGATGAGGGTACTAAATGTCACGAGCAATCCACTAGAGTCACCTTTCGCGAATCTCCCGGGGGGAAGGCGCAAGAACCCCTCACAAGATCACCGGAGATGGCCACTGAAAGGATCAAGATGCCCAAGAGGGGGGATGAATTGGGCTAATTCTAAAAAAAATCGCAACAATTAAGCCCTACACTTAGCCCATTTCACCTCTAGTGCCTACAAGTGATTTCTAATCTACTGCACAAAGTTTTGCACCCTAGGTTCCAACCCTATTCTATCATGGCAATTCTAGTAATGTAAATACATGAATGAAATTGCACAAATGTAAATTGCTCAAAGTAAAGAGAGGGTTAGGAACACGGCGATGTTTTTCTGAGGTATTGGAGAGTCGCCACTCCCCACTAGTCCTCGTTGGAGCACCCGCGCAAGGGTATAGCTCCCCCTCGATCTGCGCAAGGACCGAGTGCTCTCTACGGGCTGATTCTTCGTCACTCCGACGCGGTGAACCGCTCACAACTGCTTACACCATGAGTTGGGTCATCCACAAGCTCTGCCGGATGATCACCAAGCTCCCAATCACCACCGAGCCATCTAGGTGATGGCGATCACCAAGAGTAACAAGCACAAACTCTCACTTGACCATGACAAGCCTAATGAGAAAGGTGGATGCACACTTGCTACTCCCTATGCACTAATGCGGTCCTTAATCTTGTGACAATAAGAACAAAGGGTTAGATCAAGTTCATGCATACGAAGTCCATTCCCTGTATTTCATAAATAAGGGTTAAGCGCAGGTACAGTAAAGTAAGCTCGTTTAACATGGAGTGTAACACAGAAGCATACAACTAAACGAGCGATCATGAGACATGAGACAAGATACATATAAAAGGAGAAGAAGATGACCTTCAAGAAGAAGGGTCACTCATATTGTGTCACTTGGGATAGTGATGAATCCTCAAGTGATGATGATGATGATAGTGACAATGAGAAGAAAGTCACTAAGAAGAAGGCATTTGCAAGCATTGCTATCAACAACAAGCCTTCTCTCTTTGATGCTCCATCGACATGCTTCATGGCTAAGGCCACTAAGGTACAATCCGATGATGAGAACGATATTGAGAGTGCGGATGAGGAGGAGCCCTCCAAGGAGGAACTCTTTTCCATGTTGGAAGGTGCTCATTCTTATATGGAGAAGAAGAGAAAGGAGTACAAAGAATCGCGCAAGAAGCATCAAGCTCTTGAGCAATCCTTTGGGGAGCTAAAGGCAATTCATGAGAGGCTAGTGGAAGCCCATGAGGAGCTTAAAAATGCTCACACTAAGCTTTATGAAGCTTACTCCCCTCTTGTTAGCCAAGATAAGAAGGAACATATTCAAACATGCAACGTAGGCATAACATGTGATATTCTTGATGAATCTTTCTACAAGCCTATTGTTGTTGCTCCTACTAACCCCTCATGTAGCTCATCCACTACTACTTCGCCTATGAGTGATGGTTTCACTTGTGATGCCTCACTTATGGTGGAAAATGAGACCCTCAAGAAGGAGGTCAATGAGCTCACTCACGCTCTAAGCAAGGCCTATGGCGGTAAGGCCCGCTTGCTTAAGTGCTTGGGTAGCCAATGCTTTTCTCTCAACAAAGAGGGATTGGGCTATACCCCCAAGAGTGGCAAGGCGGCCTTTGTCATTCACAAGACTAGTTTTGTGAAGGGCAATGGTCGGTTTTGCAATAGATACAAGCAAGTTGGGCATGTAGAGCAAAATTGCAAGAACAAGAAAGATGCCTATGTATCCTCTATTAAATTTGATTCTTGTTATTTGCTTACCAAGGGTGTTAATGGTGTGAAAGCTAAGTTCATTGGTGCACCAATTGTGGGCTCAAAGAAGAAAGCCATTTGGGTACCAAAGACCTTAGTCACTAACCTTGGAGGACCCAAAAAGGCTTGGGTACCTAAAAAGAATTGATCTTTTATTGTAGGTCAATTATAAAGCTGGAGGAAGGCATTGGGTGCTTGATAGTGGGTGCACACAACACATGACCGATGATGCAAGAATGTTCAGTTCAATCAATACAAGTGGCAATGATGAATTTGATAGTATCACATTTGGTGACAATGGCAAAGGCAAGGTCAAAGGGCTTGGTAAGATTGCAATATCCAATGACATGAGCATATCCAATGTGTTGCTAGTTGAATCTCTCAATTTCAATCTATTGTCAGTAGCACAACTATGTGATCTTGGTTTCAAATGCATATTTGGGGTTGATGATTGTTGGTATTTCTTAACGTGTACAGAATTACCGTTGTAGCTTTCACCCGGAAGTATTCAGGGTATCATATTTTCCACAGGGAATGAAGGTATTTCTTCTAGTTAATTCATCCAAGGACAACACAAGGATAGTTGATAAGGGTATAGATGGATTCCTATGGCATTAGGATCTAAGGACAGATAAACTCTACTTTTACTTGCTTACTTCGGGCATCGGGTAGCACTTGGTCTGCCAAGTGAGCCTAGCCTGTAGCTCTATGCCGAACCCGAACGTGGGGGATTATAAGGGACGGACGGGCTGTCACCACCAGCCGCCTACCCCTCAACTGTGGGGAATGAGGCAAATGAAGGTAGCTGCTAGCCTAGACACCACGTCTACGCTATCGACTACTACTCTAGCGCTGATCAGGGTTATCCGTCTTTGTCAGGACCCTCTACTAGAGTATCCGCTATGAGAATGGACGATGAACCCGCAAGCAAATAAGAGCAAAGCTTAGCTCTTCTTGTGTGTTCTTTGGGGGGGCTCTCCTCCTTCTTTTATAGCAGGTTGGAGGCGGTCTGAGGAGGAATATTCCCCGGATACCCACCGCACCGGCCTCCACTGCTTTGAATGCACCGCCATGCCAAAACTGGGCCCGAGGCGAGCCAATGGTGGTGCGGCCGCACTAGGGGTGTGGCCGCAACCCAACTGGGCCCAAATGAGCCCAGGTTTGGCTGGTGACCTCCTGTGGCCTTCTTGAGTGGGCCTATGGAGTTTGGCACCATTTGGAGAAGGTTTGATTTGGGTTTTGGCCTTTTTCTCCATATGACTGGGCCCTGTTTTGCCTGGTTGTGGGCCTTCTTCCTTTGGGCTTGCGTGAAATGGTGTTTATGCTTTGTTCCTTTGCACATTCTTAGCCCTTTATGTGCATCTCCACAAATGCCCTCCTGCAAATGGTCAAGCACCAAAACTTGTGGAAATTGTTAGTTTTAAAGCCCTATTTCTAAGTTTGGTGTCTGTGTGCTAGGATTTTATGTGAGTGTTGGCGGTTATTTTAGGACTTAAGGACCGCCAACAATGATGTTGAGATCATAAGTGTTGATGGTTCGGACTTGATTTTTAAAGGATTTAGATATGAGAACCTATACTTGGTTGATTTCAATGCTAGTGAAACTCAATTATCAACTTGTTTGTTCACTAAGTCTAGCATGGGTTGGTTATGACATAGAAGGCTTGGTCATGTTGGAATGAAACAATTGAATAGACTTATTAAGCATGATCTAGTGAAAGGCTTGAAAGATGTGGTGTTTGAAAAGGATAGATTGTGTAGCTCTTGTCAAGCCGGTAAACAAGTTGGAAATACTCATCCAAATAAGAGTATGATGAGCACTATCAAGGCATTTGAGTTGTTGCACATGGATTTATTTGGACCAACATCATATACAAGTATTGGTGGAAACAAGTATGGCTTTGTGATAATGGATGACTTTACTAGATACACATGGGTCTTCTTTCTTGTTGACAAAAGTGAAGTATTTGATACATTCAAGACATTTGTCAAGAGATGCCAAAATGAGTTTGAAACTAGAATCAAGAAATTGAGAAGTGACAATGGAAGTGAGTTCAAGAACACAAGGATTGATGAGCTATGTGATGAATTTAGAATCAAGCATCGATTCTTGGCCAAGTACACACCACAATCAAATGGCCTTGTTGAGAGGAAGAATAGAACATTGATTGATATGGCAAGGATATGTGGCGTTAGCTAACATGTTTCCTTGGGTTGTTGAAAAGCGGAACAGTTCTCGAAACAAAATCATCTTCCCAATTTCACATCTTAGCAACTTGGAGTTTTGAAAGTTTTCTTAAGAGAAAGCATAGTTCACTTTATACTCCTCAAATGGCACTCTCAAATCACTCAATGGTGTATAATTCCTCACCAAGGCATAGCAATGTTTTGCCTTATTTTATTTTCTCCTACTTCTAAAAAGGTTTATATGGAGCTTTAGGTAGGGATAAACAAGATAGCATACTTGTATTGCATATGTTGTAAAGTCAAATCAAGGATCCAAGGAGAGAAGTGCCATACTCTTAGATCAATATGTGCAAGTGTGTAAAAAAGGTATGAATATACTCCTTTTGTAGATATGATCTCTCTCTATAACTTATTATTTTGAAACATGGCTATCTTTCTTTCTCTCTTTTTTTTCAAAACATGAGCCTTCATGTGCTCATCATTTTTTCTTTTTGTACTTGGACCTTCATGTGCCCATATTTTTTTTCTTCCTTTTTTTTGCAAAGCCCATGTCTCTTCTTCTAAACCACATATTTAGAGAGAGCTCATTATCTTTTAGAACTTGTAGTATTTATCTAACAAACATATTTTTGTCTACTTCCAGTGTAGGAGTAGAATTTTTGGTGGATCTGAATGAAAGCATGTTTTTTGCGTACTCCCAGTGTAGGAGCAGCATTTGTATGTGGAGTGTGTCACATCCCGGCCCAAGGCTTAATAAGATTGATAGAATACTCATACCAACAAGTTGCAACTTTTTTTTCGGAAGCCCAATTCTAAAGAACTCCAAAGTTAAGCGTTCTTGGCTTGGAGCAATTTGGGGATGGGTGACCGACCGGGAATTTCTTCCTGGGTGCGCACGAGTGAGGACAAAGTGCGCAGAAAAGACTTATGT
>JAHUYU010001849.1:0-20543 GCA_030439765.1 Tripidium arundinaceum | reverse complement strand
CGGCTGCCAGGTGGGGCTGGCCGGCCATAGGCAAAGGCCGGCCGGCCTATGGGCCCTCCAAGTTAGCCTCTGCTTCAACGTCGGTACCTCCACTGCCTTAAAGATTGCATCTATGCCGTTGATGGAATTAAGCATATATGCAGGTTATGTTGATGGTTTATAATTGATCTTAATGATCGTCAACAAGCTCCCCCAAGCTTATCCTTTGCCAGTCTCTTGGCAAAGCTAAACTCAGCAATGGATCAGGAGTTGCTATAATGCTTTCACGCCTCAAAAGTACACATGCGTTCAATCAAGAATTCTCCTTCGGATTAGAATAAACTGATCTGACTTTCAAACTTACTCGTATTACCTTCAACCATGGGGCTTCTTAGGCTTCACTTAGGTCTTGAGCAATTGAAAGATAGAACGATCAAGTCAAGCACTATATCTCAAGTTCTTTGTTCAACTATTGTTCCGGAGTTTTTATAAGTTTTCAAAATAAAACTCAGAGATTCCATTGTAGGACACTCTCAAGTCTCTCAATATATGTGGTATTTGTGGATCCTCACCAAGGCAATAAAGGTGTTATGCCTTTTTCTCTTCCTACCACTAAGGCTTATGTGGAGTTCATAGGTAGGGAGAAAGCTAGGGCATACTTGCAACACATATATTGTAAAGTCAAACCTCAGATCCAAAGCGAGTTGAGTCATACAATCAAATCAAGATGTGCATGTGTGTGGATATATGGTGGATATATATGGTGGCTAATCCTAATTCTACTTTGCTCCCTGAAAACATATCTCTCTTTTGAAATTTGAAAACATTTGCTAGAGAACAGGGGCTATCTTATTCATCTTCTTTTTTTTCAGGCGGGCATCTAAGTACCCATTATTTTAGATATCTCGGACACTTGTCCATTTTTTCTCAACTCTTTTTTTCTTCTTTTCTTTTCTCTCTCTTTTTTTTCATGAATAACTTTTGCATACAGTAACCCCCCATGTTTCTTTTCTGCAACAAAACTTTGAGAGATAGCAACAAGAACTTGGAGCATTTATTTGGTGGATGGAAAACCTAACATGTTTTTGTGTTCACCCCCAGTGTAGGAGTAGAACATTTTTGGGTGGATCTAGATGGAAGGCATGTTTTCGTGCCTACCCCCAGTGTAGGGGTAGTGCATATGTGGGTGGTGTGTACGTGATCTTGATTTTAAGAGCATGACAAACCTCTCATAAGGCATCAACAAAGCTTGACAAAACTCAATGCAAAAGCAAGCAGCATATATATGGAAGTTTTCCTAGCCTAAATAACTTGTATGGCTCTGGTGGGAATTCAAGCTTTGTCATACAGGAACTCGTCATATAGCATTTTTGTGTTTTTCAAAGATAAATCTCTGAAACTTTAGTGTCACTTGGAACAAGATAAATAGTAGCTCAGACCTTCTCATATCATATCCAAGTTTCAAGTTTCAATTACCTAGACTTAGATCAAGCATATGCTACCCACAAGTTTCAAGTTCAGAGTAAATCCTTATATCAAAACAATCTTATCCAAAACTCGGGAGAATTCAAGGCTGAAAACTAGGTAGTTGAAAGGAATTACAATAGAGCAACTATTCATCATTTCCATTTAAGAGATTATTCTGAGTCCTCTTTATTTTATTTAGCTCTTAAAAAAATTTAGAACAACCTAGACACACCTTTTATTTTATTCTCAATTTTACTAGATCACACATTGTTACTATAACTATATATATATTTATTATAAAGATAACTTTTTATTTATTTCATTCATCATTTTTTAACTATTGAAAAGAAACTAAAATTTAAACAAAAGGGGAAAGAATACTTACCTAGATACATAGGAGTGCTTCTTCCCCAAGCTAGCTCTTTCGGTGAGGGTTCGGTGTTGCAAGTCTTGAAACCGGACTTCTCCTTGTGAAGTTCATTGCTCGAGTACATCAGTTTGTTTTGAATATGAAGATTCTTGTGATGATGCCTCTAATGGTGATGTCACATTCTTCCGCCAAACCTGTCTTGGTTTTTGAATTTGATTTTTGGTTTGACAAGTTCAGGACCCTCACATGAGAAATCTCCCGAATTAATTGGTCCTCTCTACTACCACACACGAGATCTTCAACCCCCTCATACTTTCTGTTCCTAAACACTTTGAAAGGATGGTTGTAGATGCATATGTTTATCATAAATATTGCAGATCTCGTTGTGTGAATCTTGAGATAGGTACACGAAGGTTGGTGTCGGAGGGGGAAACCACTTCACCAACTTGAAGCGCAATTAGAAGGTTTCCAAGGATGAGCTTTTGTCCTAAAGCAAGCACTTTCGACAAATAACATGAGCTTTCACCTTTTTGCCCTTGTGAAGTGAGCATAGAAATATAGTTGCGAAAATATTCCTTCGAGTATTTTTGTCACTAACCATTCCAGGTTTGAACCAAAAAGAATGAACGATGATGACTCAAGGTTTGTCCAACCAATCATCATGCAACATTGAATCATATCCATCTAAACTTGACTTTGCCTTGCAAAATTCAAGCCTGGGAATGGGCTTCTTTGAAAAATCTTATGCCATGTTGCTAGTTTTGGTTGTCTCTACCTTTAAATCATGCTCAATAACAATCATGCTCTTTCATCTCCATTTGAGTAAATCTCTATAATGCTTCCATGCTACTTTTGTTTACTATAGTATGCGTAGGTTTTGAAGTATTGTCATACACCTTTTAAATTAGGCATGGTGCTTAGTTTAAACTATTTTATTGAATTAAATTAGACGCGGTGTCTAGTTTGATGCTCGAACCAAAAGGTGTGCTGATTTTACTCCTAAAGGCTTTTAAATTAAGCGTGGTGCTTAGGTTAAAATGCCTTCCTAAATCAAATTAGACGTGGTGTCTAGGTGATTTTTGAGCTGAAAGTATGCTTTAGTAGATACTAGTTATTTTTTTGGACTAACCCCATGTAGGAAACTCTCAATTCAATTTGGGTAAGTCACGAGATGAATTCAAATCGGAGATGAAGCAAGGCACATGACAAACTTCAATAACTTTGCACAAGAAGACACAGCTCATTCATCATAAATATAAGAACTACATACCTCATTCAACAAGGATGAAAGCACTGTAAGTACCAAAGTCCATTCACTTTGTCTTTTGCTGCAAGTTACCTTTGCCTTGAGCCATGCTTGTATAGAACATGATAAACAAAATCTTTGCTAAAGTAATCCTAAAATCATCTTTTCATTAGCATAGATGTAATTCCCCAAACTTATGGACAACGAACCATGCTTCAAATTTGCTACAATCCCTCGGGTATGTGTTGTCCACTAATCCTTTGTAGGCATAAAACAATAAGTGAGGAAAAAGGTCTAACAAGGTGTTAAGAGATCGAAGAGCAAAACGATGGCATGACAACAGAATGAGAAAGAAAGCGATGCAATCTAGGAGACAAGAAGCTCATGAACAGCTCAAGATACGAGATTAGCCGAACAAGGAAAACTTCAAGCAAAAGAAAAGGACCATCATGAATCCTCTACCCTTCGTCATATGGTGTCATCACGCTCCAATGACAAAGGTAACATTCTAAGGTAAATAGTCATTATTTAAGGTTTTTTTTCCTTGACTCTGGTAGGCACACAAATAAGAAACAAACATGTTTGAGTTACAATTTCACTTGATCCAACCTGATTAACTCAACATGTTTAGTTCTTTAAACTTGTTCCTAGCACCACTTTCTTGATCTCATAGTATTAACCAAATGAGCTAAAAAGTGCACATCTTATTTCTGTAATCATGTAGAGATTGATACATTATGTAAAGTTGAACAATCCTTCCTTTGGTTAAGCAATTTAACCCTTTTGGCCAAATGTACTTAAATGCTACACTCGTGCTCAATCTTTTGATCTTATCACCCATGACATAGTTGAACAAAGCCCACAACATCAACTTCATCTTGTTCAATGTGCCTAAGGTTAGAGAAGAATAAGTAAAGTTTTGGTTCTGTTGGTGTTTTCCCACCAACAGGGCCCATGCACTTGATCTCTACCTTGTCTTATGAGTAGGACACACTTCAAGCAAAGTGTGGGGGAAGACAGTCAATTCCCCAATTTCTACAAGTGAAGGTCCTGAACTTGTCAAACCAAAAATCAAATTCAAAAACCAAGACAGGTTTGGCGGAAGAATGTGACATCACCATTAGAGGCATCATCACAAGAATCTTCATATTCAAAACAAACTGATGTACTCGAGCAATGAACTTCACAAGGAGAAGTCCGGTTTCAAGACTTGCAACACCGAACCCTCACCGAAAGAGCTAGCTTGGGGAAGAAGCACTCCTATGTATCTAGGTAAGTATTCTTTCCCCTTTTGTTTAAATTTTAGTTTCTTTTCAATAGTTAAAAAATGATGAATGAAATAAAATAAAAAGTTATCTTTATAATAAATATATATATAGTTATAGTAACAATGTGTGATCTAGTAAAATTGAGAATAAAATAAAAGGTGTGTCTAGGTTGTTCTAAATTTTTTTAAGAGCTAAATAAAATAAAGAGGACTCAGAATAATCTCTTAAATGGAAATGATGAATAGTTGCTCTATTGTAATTCCTTTCAACTACCTAGTTTTCAGCCTTGAATTCTCCCGAGTTTTGGATAAGATTGTTTTGATATAAGGATTTACTCTGAACTTGAAACTTGTGGGTAGCATATGCTTGATCTAAGTCTAGGTAATTGAAACTTGAAACTTGGATATGATATGAGAAGGTCTGAGCTACTATTTATCTTGTTCCAAGTGACACTAAAGTTTCAGAGATTTATCTTTTGAAAAACACAAAAATGCTATATGACGAGTTCCTGTATGACAAAGCTTGAATTCCCACCAGAGCCATACAAGTTATTTAGGCTAGGAAAACTTCCATATATATGCTGCTTGCTTTTGCATTGAGTTTTTGTCAAGCTTTGTTGATGCCTTATGAGAGGTTTGTCATGCTCTTAAAATCAAGATCACGTACACACCACCCACATATGCACTACCCCTACACTGGGGGTAGGCACGAAAACATGCCTTCCATCTAGATCCACCCAAAAATGTTCTACTCCTACACTGGGGGTGAACACAAAAACATGTTAGGTTTTCCATCCACCAAATAAATGCTCCAAGTTCTTGTTGCTATCTCTCAAAGTTTTGTTGCAGAAAAGAAACATGGGGGGTACTGTATGCAAAAGTTATTCATGAAAAAAAAGAGAGAGAAAAGAAAAGAAGAAAAAAAGAGTTGAGAAAAAATGGACAAGTGTCCGAGATATCTAAAATAATGGGTACTTAGATGCCCGCCTGAAAAAAAAGAAGATGAATAAGATAGCCCCTGTTCTCTAGCAAATGTTTTCAAATTTCAAAAGAGAGATATGTTTTCAGGGAGCAAAGTAGAATTAGGATTAGCCACCATATATATCCACCATATATCCACACACATGCACATCTTGATTTGATTGTATGACTCAACTCGCTTTGGATCTGAGGTTTGACTTTACAATATATGTGTTGCAAGTATGCCCTAGCTTTCTCCCTACCTATGAACTCCACATAAGCCTTAGTGGTAGGAAGAGAAAAAGGCATAACACCTTTATTGCCTTGGTGAGGATCCACAAATACCACATATATTGAGAGACTTGAGAGTGTCCTACAATGGAATCTCTGAGTTTTATTTTGAAAACTTATAAAAACTCCGGAACAATAGTTGAACAAAGAACTTGAGATATAGTGCTTGACTTGATCGTTCTATCTTTCAATTGCTCAAGACCTAAGTGAAGCCTAAGAAGCCCCCATGGTTGAAGGTAATACGAGTAAGTTTGAAAGTCAGATCAGTTTATTCTAATCCGAAGGAGAATTCTTGATTGAACGCATGTGTACTTTTGAGGCGTGAAAGCATTATAGCAACTCCTGATCCATTGCTGAGTTTAGCTTTGCCAAGAGACTGGCAAAGGATAAGCTTGGGGGAGCTTGTTGACGATCATTAAGATCAATTATAAACCATCAACATAACCTGCATATATGCTTAATTCCATCACCAAACATAGGTTAAGGTGTTTAAACTGACAAATTCCACAAGTTTTGGTGAATCTGTGTTTCTACAGGGTTTATCCAGAAAACCGTCAAGAGAGGACCCACATGTTAGATTAAATTTCATATTTCGCGTGGGCACCAACTCCAGAAGGTTCCAGAAGACCCCAGAAGGCAACCCCCCTAGGCTGACCCCGAGAGGCTGCCAGGTGGGGCTGGCCGGCCATAGGCATAGGCCGGCCGGCCTATGGGCCCTCCAAGTTAGCCTCTGCTTCAACGTCGGTTCCTCCACTGCCTTAAAGATTGCATCTATGCCGTTGATTAAGGTCGGTTTGATCCGAGGGCTCAGATTTGATGCTATCCCCTATAAATACAGCCATGTACCCCCTCCAGCAGAGCGATCCTCAATCCTGAAACCCTAATTCATATTCTCATCATGAGGATCAGAGCTAGCTATGCAAGAGAAGACTAGTCCTCCATAGGATCTAGTCTTATTAATAGAAATAGTGAGATAGAGAGTGAGGAAGAGTTTGGAGGTGGTGCCGGCCTGTCGGTGCTCTCTCTACGGCTTGTACCTTGGCGGATCCAAGTTCTACTTGAGCTTGCCTTAGAGATTCCTCTGGTAATCAACTTCTGATTTAAGTAAGCATTTGTTTATATTGTTCATCAGGATCACGACTCTTTTGAGTGCTTCAACTTCTGATTTAAGTAAGCATTTGTTTATATTGTTCATCAGGATCGCGACTCTTTTGAGTGCTTTATTCTCTTCCTAGGGGGAGTAGAGTATTAATCGTAAGTGTAGGCATGGTGCTTAGACTTAGGTTAATCGTGGATGCACCCTGCATTCCGGATCGGTGGTAGCTCGCGAGGGTGACTCTTATGGCCTCGTTGAATCCACTGTAGTCTACCTCCCGTCTGCAGGCCAAGTAGGACCCGGTTGCGAAGAAAAGCATCCTCTGTTGGTGTCTTTCCTTAGTAATGTCCCCAGTTGAACAGTAGAAGACATAGCTTACCCGAGTCAGAACTAGAGAACCTCAGTTATTGTTGGCGGTTCTTAACTCACACTTCATACCGCCAACATTTATATAAAACCTGCCCAAAAGCAACACCAAACTTAGAAATAGAAGTTTAGAACTAACCATTTCCATGAGTTTTGGTGAGATATCTATTTTGCAGGTACAAACATGAATATGCACTGAAGGTTGGCCAAAAGAAAAGAGAAAACATGCATATCTCACTTGGGCCCAAGCAAACAAAGAAGAAAAGAGGGAAAAGCCCACTCACTGAGCAAATCTGGGCCAACCACCAACAAAAACAAGGTCCAAGCCCAAAGATAAACCCACCTGCCAAAGGCGGTGGCGAGACACGCCAGGCCAGGTGCGGCCGCACCAGGGGTGCGGCCGCACCCCCATTACCGCCTCTCGGGCCCACCTTTGGCAGGGCAGTGCCATTAATGCTCCTGAGGTCGGTTGCGGTCGTGCTTGCCTAAAATATCTTGGCAAACCAACCTCACCAAGCTATAAAAGGAGAAGGACACCCCCCTCTCAAGAACATGATACACTAGAAGAGAAGAAGAAGAGCAAGCTCCATCTCCACATTAGCTTTTAGCTAGATTAGTATAGGGAGTGAGTGAGGAAGAGTTAGAGGAATACCGAAGAATCGGCTACCTCTACTTCTTGTACTTGGCAAGCCTTGTACAAGGAGCGGACGGAGTGCCGGACTTGTCAGCTCCATCTACACTTGTACCTCAATGATCATCTTGCTACTTGAAGTAAGAAGTTCGTGTTTATCTATTGATATTGAGTTCTTAAGTAAGATATCTTTGTTCATTATAAACTTGCAGGTTCGTTGTTCGTCCTTGTGACGAATACTCTAATAGAGGACTCCTGATAGAGACGGAAATTACTGGCCAACGCTAGAGTAGTAACTGATAGCGTGGACGTGGTGTATAAGCTAGAAGTTACCTTCGTTTGCCTCGTACTCCACGGTTGAGGGGTAGGCGGCAGGTGGTGACAGCCCTATCCGTCCCTTGTAATCCCCCACGTTCGGGTATGGCGTAGAGCTATAGGCTGGCCTCGCTTGGCAGACCAAGTGTGATCCGGTGCCCGAAGCAAGTCTGTAGTGACCAAGTTATCTTCCTTTAAGATCCCTATCCTTAGAAAAACCTCACTACCCGAGTTATCCTTCTTCTTGTTTTCTTGGGAGAACTGGCCGAGAGACCTTGAACACCACCGTTCCTCGTGGAAATACGATACCCTGAATACCACCGCGTGAAGTGCTACAACGGTACTTCCGTGCGCTTGCGGACTTTTTCTGCTTATGCTAAGAAATACCAACAAGCATTTCTGGCGCCGTTGCCGGGGAACGGTCGTCGTCTTTGTCTTCGAACCTAGTTCACCCGTGTATCCTTTATTTTACTCTTTCTTTTCTTTTAATCTTTTTCCAATGGAGCAACCAACCATTCAAAACCTTTCTACTCCCAAGGGCGAGTTTGTAGAGCCACCACAATCATCGAAGCCAATCACAGCTTCTAGCTATGAACTCTGCCCTGGCTTTATAGCCATGGTTTGGGAACAGACCTTCTCAGGGTTAGATTATGAAAGCCCCTATCACCACTTAAGGGAGTTTGAGCAACTCTGTGCATGCCTAGGCATGTCACAAGAAACACATCGGTGGAAGTTGTTTCCTTTCTCACTTGATGAGAGGGCGAAACAATGGTACGCCCACAATGTAGGGAAGGTAAATGGAGATTGGGAAGAACTGAGGAACAAATTCTGTCTCGTGTTCTTCCCTATATCTCGAATCATTGCCCTACGATAGGAGATTCTCAACTTCCAACAAAAAGAGAAGGAAACTTTAGGTGCAGCCTAGGACAGATTTTCAATCCTATCACGTTCTGGCCCAAACTTGTCTATACCAAACCATGTGCTGTTACAGCATTTTTGGTTAGGTCTTAGCAAGGTTTTGAATGGTTGGTTGCTCCATTGGAAAAAGATTAAAAGAAAAGAAAGAGTAAAATAAAGGATACACGGGGTGAACTAGGTTCGAAGACAAAGACGACGACCGTTCCCCGGCAACGGCGCCAGAAATGCTTGTTGGTATTTCTTAGCATAAGCAGAAAAGTCCGCAAGCGCACGGAAGTACCGTTGTAGCACTTCACGCGGGTGGTATTCAGGGTATCGTATTTCCACGAGGAACGGTGGTGTTCAAGGTCTCTCGGCCAGTTCTCCCAAGAAAACAAGAAGAAGGATAACTCGGGGTAGTGAGGTTTTTCTAAGGATAGGGATCTTAAAGGAAGATAACTTGGTCACTACAGACTTGCTTCGGGCACCGGATCACACTTGGTCTGCCAAGCGAGGCCAGCCTATAGCTCTACGCCATACCCGAACGTGGGGGATTACAAGGGACGGATAGGGCTGTCACCACCTGCCGCCTACCCCTCAACCGTGGGAGTACGAGGCAAACGAAGGTAACTTCTAGCTTATACACCACGTCCACGCTATCAGTTACTACTCTAGCGTTGGCCAGTAATTTCCGTCTCTATCAGGAGTCCTCTATTAGAGTATTCGTCACAAGGACGAACAACGAACCTGCAAGTTATAATGAACAAAGATATCTTACTTAAGAACTCAATATCAATAGATAAACACGAACTTCTTACTTCAAGTAGCAAGATGATCATTGAGGTACAAGTGTAGATGGAGCTGACAAGTCCGGCACTCCGTCCGCTCCTTGTACAAGGCTTGCCAAGTACAAGAAGTAGAGGTAGCCGATTCTTCGGTATTCCTCTAACTCTTCCTCACTCACTCCCTATACTAATCTAGCTAAAAGCTAATGTGGAGATGGAGCTTGCTCTTCTTCTTCTCTTCTAGTGTATCATGTTCTTGAGAGGGGGGTTGTCCTTCTCCTTTTATAGCTTGGTGAGGTTGGTTTGCCAAGATATTTTAGGCAAGCACGACCGCAACCGACCTCAGGAGCATTAATGGCACTGCCCTGCCAAAGGTGGGCCCGAGAGGCGGTAATGGGGGTGCGGCCGCACCCCTGGTGCGGCCGCACCTGGCCTGGCGTGTCTCGCCACCGCCTTTGGCAGGTGGGTTTATCTTTGGGCTTGGACCTTGTTTTTGTTGGTGGTTGGCCCAGATTTGCTCAGTGAGTGGGCTTTTCCCTCTTTTCTTCTTTGTTTGCTTGGGCCCAAGTGAGATATGCATGTTTTCTCTTTTCTTTTGGCCAACCTTCAGTGCATATTCATGTTTGTACCTGCAAAATAGATATCTCACCAAAACTCATGGAAATGGTTAGTTCTAAACTTCTATTTCTAAGTTTGGTGTTGCTTTTGGGCAGGTTTTATATAAATGTTGGCGGTATGAAGTGTGAGTTAAGAACCGCCAACAATAACTGAGGTTCTCTAGTTCTGACTCGGGTAAGCTATGTCTTCTACTGTTCAACTGGGGACATTACTAAGGAAAGACACCAACAGAGGATGCTTTTCTTCGCAACCGGGTCCTACTTGGCCTGCAGACGGGAGGTAGACTACAGTGGATTCAACGAGGCCATAAGAGTCACCCTCGCGAGCTACCACCGATCCGGAATGCAGGGTGCATCCACGATTAACCTAAGTCTAAGCACCATGCCTACACTTACGATTAATACTCTACTCCCCCTAGGAAGAGAATAAAGCACTCAAAAGAGTCGCGATCCTGATGAACAATATAAACAAATGCTTACTTAAATCAGAAGTTGAAGCACTCAAAAGAGTCGTGATCCTGATGAACAATATAAACAAATGCTTACTTAAATCAGAAGTTGATTACCAGAGGAATCTCTAAGGCAAGCTCAAGTAGAACTTGGATCCGCCAAGGTACAAGCCGTAGAGAGAGCACCGACAGGCCGGCACCACCTCCAAACTCTTCCCTCACTCTCTATCTCACTATTTCTATTAATAAGACTAGATCCTATGGAGGACTAGTCTTCTCTTGCATAGCTAGCTCTGATCCTCATGATGAGAATATGAATTAGGGTTTCAGGATTGAGGATCGCTCTGCTGGAGGGGGTACATGGCTGTATTTATAGGGGATAGCATCAAATCTGAGCCCTCGGATCAAACCGACCTTAATCAACGGCATAGATGCAATCTTTAAGGCAGTGGAGGAACCGACGTTGAAGCAGAGGCTAACTTGGAGGGCCCATAGGCCGGCCGGCCTATGCCTATGGCCGGCCAGCCCCACCTGGCAGCCTCTCGGGGTCAGCCTAGGGGGGTTGCCTTCTGGGGTCTTCTGGAACCTTCTGGAGTTGGTGCCCACGCGAAATATGAAATTTAATCTAACATGTGGGTCCTCTCTTGACGGTTTTCTGGATAAACCCTGTAGAAACACAGATTCACCAAAACTTGTGGAATTTGTCAGTTTAAACACCTTAACCTATGTTTGGTGATGGAATTAAGCATATATGCAGGTTATGTTGATGGTTTATAATTGATCTTAATGATCGTCAACAAGCTCCCCCAAGCTTATCCTTTGCCAGTCTCTTGGCAAAGCTAAACTCAGCAATGGATCAGGAGTTGCTATAATGCTTTCACGCCTCAAAAGTACACATGCGTTCAATCAAGAATTCTCCTTCGGATTAGAATAAACTGATCTGACTTTCAAACTTACTCGTATTACCTTCAACCATGGGGCTTCTTAGGCTTCACTTAGGTCTTGAGCAATTGAAAGATAGAACGATCAAGTCAAGCACTATATCTCAAGTTCTTTGTTCAACTATTGTTCCGGAGTTTTTATAAGTTTTCAAAATAAAACTCAGAGATTCCATTGTAGGACACTCTCAAGTCTCTCAATATATGTGGTATTTGTGGATCCTCACCAAGGCAATAAAGGTGTTATGCCTTTTTCTCTTCCTACCACTAAGGCTTATGTGGAGTTCATAGGTAGGGAGAAAGCTAGGGCATACTTGCAACACATATATTGTAAAGTCAAACCTCAGATCCAAAGCGAGTTGAGTCATACAATCAAATCAAGATGTGCATGTGTGTGGATATATGGTGGATATATATGGTGGCTAATCCTAATTCTACTTTGCTCCCTGAAAACATATCTCTCTTTTGAAATTTGAAAACATTTGCTAGAGAACAGGGGCTATCTTATTCATCTTCTTTTTTTTCAGGCGGGCATCTAAGTACCCATTATTTTAGATATCTCGGACACTTGTCCATTTTTTCTCAACTCTTTTTTTCTTCTTTTCTTTTCTCTCTCTTTTTTTTCATGAATAACTTTTGCATACAGTACCCCCCATGTTTCTTTTCTGCAACAAAACTTTGAGAGATAGCAACAAGAACTTGGAGCATTTATTTGGTGGATGGAAAACCTAACATGTTTTTGTGTTCACCCCCAGTGTAGGAGTAGAACATTTTTGGGTGGATCTAGATGGAAGGCATGTTTTCGTGCCTACCCCCAGTGTAGGGGTAGTGCATATGTGGGTGGTGTGTACGTGATCTTGATTTTAAGAGCATGACAAACCTCTCATAAGGCATCAACAAAGCTTGACAAAACTCAATGCAAAAGCAAGCAGCATATATATGGAAGTTTTCCTAGCCTAAATAACTTGTATGGCTCTGGTGGGAATTCAAGCTTTGTCATACAGGAACTCGTCATATAGCATTTTTGTGTTTTTCAAAAGATAAATCTCTGAAACTTTAGTGTCACTTGGAACAAGATAAATAGTAGCTCAGACCTTCTCATATCATATCCAAGTTTCAAGTTTCAATTACCTAGACTTAGATCAAGCATATGCTACCCACAAGTTTCAAGTTCAGAGTAAATCCTTATATCAAAACAATCTTATCCAAAACTCGGGAGAATTCAAGGCTGAAAACTAGGTAGTTGAAAGGAATTACAATAGAGCAACTATTCATCATTTCCATTTAAGAGATTATTCTGAGTCCTCTTTATTTTATTTAGCTCTTAAAAAAATTTAGAACAACCTAGACACACCTTTTATTTTATTCTCAATTTTACTAGATCACACATTGTTACTATAACTATATATATATTTATTATAAAGATAACTTTTTATTTTATTTCATTCATCATTTTTTAACTATTGAAAAGAAACTAAAATTTAAACAAAAGGGGAAAGAATACTTACCTAGATACATAGGAGTGCTTCTTCCCCAAGCTAGCTCTTTCGGTGAGGGTTCGGTGTTGCAAGTCTTGAAACCGGACTTCTCCTTGTGAAGTTCATTGCTCGAGTACATCAGTTTGTTTTGAATATGAAGATTCTTGTGATGATGCCTCTAATGGTGATGTCACATTCTTCCTTGACTCTGGTAGGCACACAAATAAGAAACAAACATGTTTGAGTTACAATTTCACTTGATCCAACCTGATTAACTCAACATGTTTAGTTCTTTAAACTTGTTCCTAGCACCACTTTCTTGATCTCATAGTATTAACCAAATGAGCTAAAAAGTGCACATCTTATTTCTGTAATCATGTAGAGATTGATACATTATGTAAAGTTGAACAATCCTTCCTTTGGTTAAGCAATTTAACCCTTTTGGCCAAATGTACTTAAATGCTACACTCGTGCTCAATCTTTTGATCTTATCACCCATGACATAGTTGAACAAAGCCCACAACATCAACTTCATCTTGTTCAATGTGCCTAAGGTTAGAGAAGAATAAGTAAAGTTTTGGTTCTGTTGGTGTTTTCCCACCAACAGGGCCCATGCACTTGATCTCTACCTTGTCTTATGAGTAGGACACACTTCAAGCAAAGTGTGGGGGAAGACAGTCAATTCCCCAATTTCTACAAGTGAAGGTCCTGAACTTGTCAAACCAAAAATCAAATTCAAAAACCAAGACAGGTTTGGCGGAAGAATGTGACATCACCATTAGAGGCATCATCACAAGAATCTTCATATTCAAAACAAACTGATGTACTCGAGCAATGAACTTCACAAGGAGAAGTCCGGTTTCAAGACTTGCAACACCGAACCCTCACCGAAAGAGCTAGCTTGGGGAAGAAGCACTCCTATGTATCTAGGTAAGTATTCTTTCCCCTTTTGTTTAAATTTTAGTTTCTTTTCAATAGTTAAAAAATGATGAATGAAATAAAATAAAAAGTTATCTTTATAATAAATATATATATAGTTATAGTAACAATGTGTGATCTAGTAAAATTGAGAATAAAATAAAAGGTGTGTCTAGGTTGTTCTAAATTTTTTTAAGAGCTAAATAAAATAAAGAGGACTCAGAATAATCTCTTAAATGGAAATGATGAATAGTTGCTCTATTGTAATTCCTTTCAACTACCTAGTTTTCAGCCTTGAATTCTCCCGAGTTTTGGATAAGATTGTTTTGATATAAGGATTTACTCTGAACTTGAAACTTGTGGGTAGCATATGCTTGATCTAAGTCTAGGTAATTGAAACTTGAAACTTGGATATGATATGAGAAGGTCTGAGCTACTATTTATCTTGTTCCAAGTGACACTAAAGTTTCAGAGATTTATCTTTTGAAAAACACAAAAATGCTATATGACGAGTTCCTGTATGACAAAGCTTGAATTCCCACCAGAGCCATACAAGTTATTTAGGCTAGGAAAACTTCCATATATATGCTGCTTGCTTTTGCATTGAGTTTTGTCAAGCTTTGTTGATGCCTTATGAGAGGTTTGTCATGCTCTTAAAATCAAGATCACGTACACACCACCCACATATGCACTACCCCTACACTGGGGGTAGGCACGAAAACATGCCTTCCATCTAGATCCACCCAAAAATGTTCTACTCCTACACTGGGGGTGAACACAAAAACATGTTAGGTTTTCCATCCACCAAATAAATGCTCCAAGTTCTTGTTGCTATCTCTCAAAGTTTTGTTGCAGAAAAGAAACATGGGGGGTACTGTATGCAAAAGTTATTCATGAAAAAAAAGAGAGAGAAAAGAAAAGAAGAAAAAAAGAGTTGAGAAAAAATGGACAAGTGTCCGAGATATCTAAAATAATGGGTACTTAGATGCCCGCCTGAAAAAAAAGAAGATGAATAAGATAGCCCCTGTTCTCTAGCAAATGTTTTCAAATTTCAAAAGAGAGATATGTTTTCAGGGAGCAAAGTAGAATTAGGATTAGCCACCATATATATCCACCATATATCCACACACATGCACATCTTGATTTGATTGTATGACTCAACTCGCTTTGGATCTGAGGTTTGACTTTACAATATATGTGTTGCAAGTATGCCCTAGCTTTCTCCCTACCTATGAACTCCACATAAGCCTTAGTGGTAGGAAGAGAAAAAGGCATAACACCTTTATTGCCTTGGTGAGGATCCACAAATACCACATATATTGAGAGACTTGAGAGTGTCCTACAATGGAATCTCTGAGTTTTATTTTGAAAACTTATAAAAACTCCGGAACAATAGTTGAACAAAGAACTTGAGATATAGTGCTTGACTTGATCGTTCTATCTTTCAATTGCTCAAGACCTAAGTGAAGCCTAAGAAGCCCCATGGTTGAAGGTAATACGAGTAAGTTTGAAAGTCAGATCAGTTTATTCTAATCCGAAGGAGAATTCTTGATTGAACGCATGTGTACTTTTGAGGCGTGAAAGCATTATAGCAACTCCTGATCCATTGCTGAGTTTAGCTTTGCCAAGAGACTGGCAAAGGATAAGCTTGGGGGAGCTTGTTGACGATCATTAAGATCAATTATAAACCATCAACATAACCTGCATATATGCTTAATTCCATCACCAAACATAGGTTAAGGTGTTTAAACTGACAAATTCCACAAGTTTTGGTGAATCTGTGTTTCTACAGGGTTTATCCAGAAAACCGTCAAGAGAGGACCCACATGTTAGATTAAATTTCATATTTCGCGTGGGCACCAACTCCAGAAGGTTCCAGAAGACCCCAGAAGGCAACCCCCCTAGGCTGACCCCGAGAGGCTGCCAGGTGGGGCTGGCCGGCCATAGGCATAGGCCGGCCGGCCTATGGGCCCTCCAAGTTAGCCTCTGCTTCAACGTCGGTTCCTCCACTGCCTTAAAGATTGCATCTATGCCGTTGATTAAGGTCGGTTTGATCCGAGGGCTCAGATTTGATGCTATCCCCTATAAATACAGCCATGTACCCCCTCCAGCAGAGCGATCCTCAATCCTGAAACCCTAATTCATATTCTCATCATGAGGATCAGAGCTAGCTATGCAAGAGAAGACTAGTCCTCCATAGGATCTAGTCTTATTAATAGAAATAGTGAGATAGAGAGTGAGGGAAGAGTTTGGAGGTGGTGCCGGCCTGTCGGTGCTCTCTCTACGGCTTGTACCTTGGCGGATCCAAGTTCTACTTGAGCTTGCCTTAGAGATTCCTCTGGTAATCAACTTCTGATTTAAGTAAGCATTTGTTTATATTGTTCATCAGGATCACGACTCTTTTGAGTGCTTCAACTTCTGATTTAAGTAAGCATTTGTTTATATTGTTCATCAGGATCGCGACTCTTTTGAGTGCTTTATTCTCTTCCTAGGGGGAGTAGAGTATTAATCGTAAGTGTAGGCATGGTGCTTAGACTTAGGTTAATCGTGGATGCACCCTGCATTCCGGATCGGTGGTAGCTCGCGAGGGTGACTCTTATGGCCTCGTTGAATCCACTGTAGGGAGAAAGCTAGGGCATACTTGCAACACATATATTGTAAAGTCAAACCTCAGATCCAAAGCGAGTTGAGTCATACAATCAAATCAAGATGTGCATGTGTGTGGATATATGGTGGATATATATGGTGGCTAATCCTAATTCTACTTTGCTCCCTGAAAACATATCTCTCTTTTGAAATTTGAAAACATTTGCTAGAGAACAGGGGCTATCTTATTCATCTTCTTTTTTTTCAGGCGGGCATCTAAGTACCCATTATTTTAGATATCTCGGACACTTGTCCATTTTTTCTCAACTCTTTTTTTCTTCTTTTCTTTTCTCTCTCTTTTTTTTCATGAATAACTTTTGCATACAGTACCCCCCATGTTTCTTTTCTGCAACAAAACTTTGAGAGATAGCAACAAGAACTTGGAGCATTTATTTGGTGGATGGAAAACCTAACATGTTTTTGTGTTCACCCCCAGTGTAGGAGTAGAACATTTTTGGGTGGATCTAGATGGAAGGCATGTTTTCGTGCCTACCCCCAGTGTAGGGGTAGTGCATATGTGGGTGGTGTGTACGTGATCTTGATTTTAAGAGCATGACAAACCTCTCATAAGGCATCAACAAAGCTTGACAAAACTCAATGCAAAAGCAAGCAGCATATATATGGAAGTTTTCCTAGCCTAAATAACTTGTATGGCTCTGGTGGGAATTCAAGCTTTGTCATACAGGAACTCGTCATATAGCATTTTTGTGTTTTTCAAAAGATAAATCTCTGAAACTTTAGTGTCACTTGGAACAAGATAAATAGTAGCTCAGACCTTCTCATATCATATCCAAGTTTCAAGTTTCAATTACCTAGACTTAGATCAAGCATATGCTACCCACAAGTTCAAGTTCAGAGTAAATCCTTATATCAAAACAATCTTATCCAAAACTCGGGAGAATTCAAGGCTGAAAACTAGGTAGTTGAAAGGAATTACAATAGAGCAACTATTCATCATTTCCATTTAAGAGATTATTCTGAGTCCTCTTTATTTTATTTAGCTCTTAAAAAAATTTAGAACAACCTAGACACACCTTTTATTTTATTCTCAATTTTACTAGATCACACATTGTTACTATAACTATATATATATTTATTATAAAGATAACTTTTTATTTTATTTCATTCATCATTTTTTAACTATTGAAAAGAAACTAAAATTTAAACAAAAGGGGAAAGAATACTTACCTAGATACATAGGAGTGCTTCTTCCCCAAGCTAGCTCTTTCGGTGAGGGTTCGGTGTTGCAAGTCTTGAAACCGGACTTCTCCTTGTGAAGTTCATTGCTCGAGTACATCAGTTTGTTTTGAATATGAAGATTCTTGTGATGATGCCTCTAATGGTGATGTCACATTCTTCCGCCAAACCTGTCTTGGTTTTTGAATTTGATTTTTGGTTTGACAAGTTCAGGACCTTCACTTGTAGAAATTGGGGAATTGACTGTCTTCCCCCACACTTTGCTTGAAGTGTGTCCTACTCATAAGACAAGGTAGAGATCAAGTGCATGGGCCCTGTTGGTGGGAAAACACCAACAGAACCAAAACTTTACTTATTCTTCTCTAACCTTAGGCACATTGAACAAGATGAAGTTGATGTTGTGGGCTTTGTTCAACTATGTCATGGGTGATAAGATCAAAAGATTGAGCACGAGTGTAGCATTTAAGTACATTTGGCCAAAAGGGTTAAATTGCTTAACCAAAGGAAGGATTGTTCAACTTTACATAATGTATCAATCTCTACATGATTACAGAAATAAGATGTGCACTTTTTAGCTCATTTGGTTAATACTATGAGATCAAGAAAGTGGTGCTAGGAACAAGTTTAAAGAACTAAACATGTTGAGTTAATCAGGTTGGATCAAGTGAAATTGTAACTCAAACATGTTTGTTTCTTATTTGTGTGCCTACCAGAGTCAAGGAAGAATGTGACATCACCATTAGAGGCATCATCACAAGAATCTTCATATTCAAAACAAACTGATGTACTCGAGCAATGAACTTCACAAGGAGAAGTCCGGTTTCAAGACTTGCAACACCGAACCCTCACCGAAAGAGCTAGCTTGGGGAAGAAGCACTCCTATGTATCTAGGTAAGTATTCTTTCCCCTTTTGTTTAAATTTTAGTTTCTTTTCAATAGTTAAAAAATGATGAATGAAATAAAATAAAAAGTTATCTTTATAATAAATATATATATAGTTATAGTAACAATGTGTGATCTAGTAAAATTGAGAATAAAATAAAAGGTGTGTCTAGGTTGTTCTAAATTTTTTTAAGAGCTAAATAAAATAAAGAGGACTCAGAATAATCTCTTAAATGGAAATGATGAATAGTTGCTCTATTGTAATTCCTTTCAACTACCTAGTTTTCAGCCTTGAATTCTCCCGAGTTTTGGATAAGATTGTTTTGATATAAGGATTTACTCTGAACTTGAAACTTGTGGGTAGCATATGCTTGATCTAAGTCTAGGTAATTGAAACTTGAAACTTGGATATGATATGAGAAGGTCTGAGCTACTATTTATCTTGTTCCAAGTGACACTAAAGTTTCAGAGATTTATCTTTTGAAAAACACAAAAATGCTATATGACGAGTTCCTGTATGACAAAGCTTGAATTCCCACCAGAGCCATACAAGTTATTTAGGCTAGGAAAACTTCCATATATATGCTGCTTGCTTTTGCATTGAGTTTTGTCAAGCTTTGTTGATGCCTTATGAGAGGTTTGTCATTGCTCTTAAAATCAAGATCACGTACACACCACCCACATATGCACTACCCCTACACTGGGGGTAGGCACGAAAACATGCCTTCCATCTAGATCCACCCAAAAATGTTCTACTCCTACACTGGGGGTGAACACAAAAACATGTTAGGTTTTCCATCCACCAAATAAATGCTCCAAGTTCTTGTTGCTATCTCTCAAAGTTTTGTTGCAGAAAAGAAACATGGGGGGTACTGTATGCAAAAGTTATTCATGAAAAAAAAGAGAGAGAAAAGAAAAGAAGAAAAAAAGAGTTGAGAAAAAATGGACAAGTGTCCGAGATATCTAAAATAATGGGTACTTAGATGCCCGCCTGAAAAAAAAGAAGATGAATAAGATAGCCCCTGTTCTCTAGCAAATGTTTTCAAATTTCAAAAGAGAGATATGTTTTCAGGGAGCAAAGTAGAATTAGGATTAGCCACCATATATATCCACCATATATCCACACACATGCACATCTTGATTTGATTGTATGACTCAACTCGCTTTGGATCTGAGGTTTGACTTTACAATATATGTGTTGCAAGTATGCCCTAGCTTTCTCCCTACCTATGAACTCCACATAAGCCTTAGTGGTAGGAAGAGAAAAAGGCATAACACCTTTATTGCCTTGGTGAGGATCCACAAATACCACATATATTGAGAGACTTGAGAGTGTCCTACAATGGAATCTCTGAGTTTTATTTTGAAAACTTATAAAAACTCCGGAACAATAGTTGAACAAAGAACTTGAGATATAGTGCTTGACTTGATCGTTCTATCTTTCAATTGCTCAAGACCTAAGTGAAGCCTAAGAAGCCCCATGGTTGAAGGTAATACGAGTAAGTTTGAAAGTCAGATCAGTTTATTCTAATCCGAAGGAGAATTCTTGATTGAACGCATGTGTACTTTTGAGGCGTGAAAGCATTATAGCAACTCCTGATCCATTGCTGAGTTTAGCTTTGCCAAGAGACTGGCAAAGGATAAGCTTGGGGGAGCTTGTTGACGATCATTAAGATCAATTATAAACCATCAACATAACCTGCATATATGCTTAATTCCATCACCAAACATAGGTTAAGGTGTTTAAA
>JAHUYU010001117.1:0-15290 GCA_030439765.1 Tripidium arundinaceum | reverse complement strand
CCCGTTGGCATTTAAGCAGAGGGAAAATATTTGGAAAAACACAAATAGACAAGCATGCAAGACACAAAAAAAGCACACCAACAAATGGCAACCATAAAAGATAAGATGGAATTCTACCGACGAGAGCTACAAGAGACCCCGGAACATCCATGCTACAAGAATCCTTAAAGGAAGATGACTAAAAGAAGGAGGACCTTTGCCATTCCCCCTGATCGCGGAATAAAAATTCCTGGAATACGAAGAATTTCACCTGAGGTAATGAGAGCTATAGACACCTGGGGTAAGGCACTAGCTATTCCAGAATATGATCCACAACACCCCGAGTTTGATTTAAATTAGTACATTCAAAGAGAGTCACATTCTGACCATGCTGGATCCAGGCAGATCTCCTTTCCATCTATTGCTTTTGGATAGCAAAGATGAGAAGATATCCCGTTGGCATTTAAGCAGAGGGAAAATATTTGGAAAAACACAAATAGACAAGCATGCAAGACACAAAAAAGCACACCAACATATACTAAACACACGATATATTACATTGCACGAACAATTACACATATATGATACAAGGTTGCATCATACACATCAACTGTTAGAACGATTACTACGCGACAACACGTGGTACTAATGTTACAAGGACATCAGGGACACATGGCGACTCTAACGGTACTAACTACTAAAGCCACACTTATTTTACATCTAGGTACTACAACTCTAGTTATTTTACTACAGGAACAGGATCTCGTGAAGGTCTCAATACATAGCCTTGCCCTTTTCTTGAGCTAGCTAGTCATCTCACAGCGTATATAGATAGCTTGCATATCTATCATCAACACCCTGCCCGGGAGGACCTTGCGAAGGCTCGGCGGTCATGGCATCCCTAGTAGTCTTTATGTTGTTAAAGTTGTCGGCGACGGATTCCTCTGTCTCAATGCTTCCAGCATGGTCAGAATGTGACTCTCTTTGAATGTACTAATTTAAATCAAACTCGGGGTGTTGTGGATCATATTCTGGAATAGCTAGTGCCTTACCCCAGGTGTCTATAGCTCTCATTACCTCAGGTGAAATTCTTCGTATTCCAGGAATTTTTATTCCGCGATCAGGGGGAATGGCAAAGGTCCTCCTTCTTTTAGTCATCTTCCTTTAAGGATTCTTGTAGCATGGATGTTCCGGGGTCTCTTGTAGCTCTCGTCGGTAGAATTCCATCTTATCTTTTATGGTTGCCATTTGTTGGTGTGATATAAATAATTCCAGTTTTAAAGCTCGTATCTCGGCTTCAGCATCTCTGGTCTTAGTGATCCATCTCATTAATTCCCGACACTGGTCTTCGTAGAGTGAGTCGAGAGCATGCAAGTACCTGACTATGGATATTGTAGTATATTCTGGCATCTGTTGTCCAATATTTTCCAAGGTTCGAACTTTCTCACACCATAATGGAGCAGTCTGATCTAGTATAGGGAAAAACCTTGCAGGGGTGTGTTCAATATCCTCTTCAAAGATTTGACAATAGTCCATGAGAGCTTGTCATGCTGCAATCTGGCAATTGTCACTTAATTCTCTTCCCATAGTTGGGATGCACCGAGTCTTAATTCCTAGGCATAATGGATGCTCTGGAACATGCAGGTGTACCTCACATTTAGGCATACCATTCTCCTAGTACTCACGACCATGGTACATAGGAGGCTCAGTATATCCAAGGCGCTAGAGTGTTTCCCAAAGGAGCTGCGGGAAGCCTTCGACGGTCACACAGTCCGAACGAACCCAGTTGTCCTCCATTTGCTGCAAAAATTTTAAGCACAAGTTAGAAACTTTTGCAATACAAATGGGAAACAACGATCATAAAAGTTCTCTTTTTTTTATCGTCATCCAGTCCTAGGGCTTTATCCTACGGTCAAGCTCGGCTTCGATACCACTCTGTCAGGCCCTCATTTTGAGAGTCCTAGTGCACCTGTATTTGCGCTAGGATCAAGCACAAATACACACAGAAAGAACAGAAATGGCACACAGATTTAATATAAAATACCAAGCTTTATTGATACAGAAATGAGGTCTTACAGCAGACAAGGTTTAGATGGCATAGTCGTAGTCATTACATGACTAGCAAGGTTCTACTACCGCAGAGCGGCGATTTATTATAGCAGGGTGGTAACTACTACAACGGTAACTATAGCGTAGCGGCTCTTTATTCCACATGCATGCTTGAGCGCGGTCGAAACCCTATATTCTAGTAACTCCTTTCAGCAAATTTGTTGGTCTTCGTGTGGCTCCTAGTCTTCGTGATTCGCCTCCTCATCGATGTCGAAGTCCTCCTCGGTGTCAATATCTGTGAGTCAACAACGGGTGAGTACATAAAGTACACAGCAAGCCCTAACTTTGGGTATGGTGAGATGGATGGCGGAGGCTATTTATGGAGGCTGATTATGATGGCGGAAATGGAGATGGTAAGGTGATACAATTTAGAATAATAGGGGTTTAGGCCCTAGGAGAGCATTACCCTTCTCGTCAGTTCCCGGATTTTTTTTATTCATGGTTAATTATATTAGCACAGTTTCATTACACATAATAGAAAACTAATCATAAGTGACCTCATCCCAGACATTCTAAGGACGTGGCTATTCGAATAGATTCAATACATTCTGCAGAGGGTGTACACTTTTCCCCACATGATAGGTGCAATTCCCAACCATGATCAGTGGTAGAAATAGGCCTAACGAGACCCCGTACCCGGATGACGCAACCTTAGGTTCCATATAATTCGACCACGGCCTACTCAGGGGTCGGAAAACCACATATAGTCTGGATGATCACACAGCATCCAATTTCAATAATAATCAGTGTTCGCACATGGCACAACTATAATTTTACATGGCAGACCGCATAGCAACCATGACGACCAGACCACGGAAGATCACCTAGCATGCGTGCCCTCTCCTGATAGTCTGTTGCCACTCCGGACTCCTAGTAGAAATTATACTTCTACCTAACAGGGTGTGAGATCAAGTCTACCCATATAGACATGTGGCTGTACGAATTATCTGGCTTGGCGAGATGGCCTATGAACCGGTCCTTATGTGACCGAGATGAATACCTCCCAACAGGAACCCTCACTAGGCGATCCTGCCAAGATAATTCACACCATATGATTTACCCCTCACTCGCCCCCGTCGAAAAATAAGTTTAAGTTTACCAGATTATAATTCATTTTAGCACAGCTCTTATCCTTAAATTCATCCATATCATAGAGCTCATAAAATACTATACAAACTTTAGCATATCACCTATATTCATATCATACCATGCAAGCTCATATCATATCATAAATCATTTATTCATGTAAAGAGGAAGTAAGTAATAAAAATTGAGTTAATTAATTAATTAATGGATATGGAAAGCGGTAGGTTGTATGGTGGAGGTAGCAAAATATGGTGGAGGTGGAAGGGGGGAAGTTAGGACTCGCCTTCGTTGTTTTCTCCTTCCGGGTCCTGGACGCAGTCCGGGTCCTCGCTTTCCTAGTATTCACCGTTCTCTGTCAATCGTCGCTAATAAATGAGACTAATGCCAAACATAAAAACAAGAAGCAAAAACAAACATAGAACTATATGGTGGTACTAGGTAAAATAAATAGAGCTAGATTCAGAAGAATTTTGGAGGTGGTTTCATGGAAAACAGAATTAAGACAAAGGAGATATGATTTTTAGAAGTTTAAATATAGTTTGGGAATTTGTGGAATTTATGAGGATATTTGGATGAATGGAAAAGGCATGGGAATGGTATGGTTAGGTTCCTGGGTGTCTCTATTTTATTTAGCAATTTTCTGGGAATTTTTCTATGTAAGGAAAATAGTTTTCCATCTCTCTGTGTACACTGCCTGTGTGTGCTTAGCAATTTCTATGTGTGTGTGCTGTGCAGGTGAAGTGTGTGTGGAAGGTGGGGTCCGCGTGTCGGTCCTGCGTGTCACTGACATGTGGACCATCTCCGGCCGCTTCACTTGACAGGCGTGAGCGCCGTTTTGGGCTGGGCCTACAGAATAGAGAGGGAAGAGGGACGGAGGCGACGACATTATAACGGGGATGGCGTTACGGCACCGGGCCCACATGACAGAGAACGGTGAATACTAGGAAAGCGAGGACCCGGACTGCGTCCAGGACCCGGAAGGAGAAAACAACGAAGGCGAGTCCTAACTTCCCCCCTTCCACCTCCACCATATTTTGCTACCTCCACCATACAACCTACCGCTTTCCATATCCATTAATTAATTAATTAACTCAATTTTTATTACTTACTTCCTCTTACATGAATAAATGATTTATGATATGATATGAGCTTGCATGGTATGATATGAATATAGGTGATATGCTAAAGTTTGTATAGTATTTTATGAGCTCTATGATATGGATGAATTTAAGGATAAGAGCTGTGCTAAAATGAATTATAATCTGGTAAACTTAAACTTATTTTTCGACGGGGGCGAGTGAGGGGTAAATCATATGGTGTGAATTATCTTGGCAGGATCGCCTAGTGAGGGTTCCTGTTGGGAGGTATTCATCTCGGTCACATAAGGACCGGTTCATAGGCCATCTCGCCAAGCCAGATAATTCGTACAGCCACATGTCTATATGGGTAGACTTGATCTCACACCCTGTTAGGTAGAAGTATAATTTCTACTAGGAGTCCGGAGTGGCAACAGACTATCAGGAGAGGGCACGCATGCTAGGTGATCTTCCGTGGTCTGGTCGTCATGGTTGCTATGCGGTCTGCCATGTAAAATTATAGTTGTGCCATGTGCGAACACTGATTATTATTGAAATTGGATGCTGTGTGATCATCCAGACTATATGTGGTTTTCCGACCCCTGAGTAGGCCGTGGTCGAATTATATGGAACCTAAGGTTGCGTCATCCGGGTACGGGGTCTCGTTAGGCCTATTTCTACCACTGATCATGGTTGGGAATTGCACCTATCATGTGGGGAAAAGTGTACACCCTCTGCAGAATGTATTGAATCTATTCGAATAGCCACGTCCTTAGAATGTCTGGGATGAGGTCACTTATGATTAGTTTTCTATTATGTGTAATGAAACTGTGCTAATATAATTAACCATGAATAAAAAAAATCCGGGAACTGACGAGAAGGGTAATGCTCTCCTAGGGCCTAAACCCCTATTATTCTAAATTGTATCACCTTACCATCTCCATTTCCGCCATCATAATCAGCCTCCATAAATAGCCTCCGCCATCCATCTCACCATACCCAAAGTTAGGGCTTGCTGTGTACTTTATGTACTCACCCGTTGTTGACTCACAGATATTGACACCGAGGAGGACTTCGACATCGATGAGGAGGCGAATCACGAAGACTAGGAGCCACACGAAGACCAACAAATTTGCTGAAAGGAGTTACTAGAATATAGGGTTTCGACCGCGCTCAAGCATGCATGTGGAATAAAGAGCCGCTACGCTATAGTTACCGTTGTAGTAGTTACCACCCTGCTATAATAAATCGCCGCTCTGCGGTAGTAGAACCTTGCTAGTCATGTAATGACTACGACTATGCCATCTAAACCTTGTCTGCTGTAAGACCTCATTTCTGTATCAATAAAGCTTGGTATTTTATATTAAATCTGTGTGCCATTTCTGTTCTTTCTGTGTGTATTTGTGCTTGATCCTAGCGCAAATACAGGTGCACTAGGACTCTCAAAATGAGGGCCTGACAGAGTGGTATCGAAGCCGAGCTTGACCGTAGGATAAAGCCCTAGGACTGGATGACGATAAAAAAAAGAGAACTTTTATGATCGTTGTTTCCCATTTGTATTGCAAAAGTTTCTAACTTGTGCTTAAAATTTTTGCAGCAAATGGAGGACAACTGGGTTCGTTCGGACTGTGTGACCGTCGAAGGCTTCCCGCAGCTCCTTTGGGAAACACTCTAGCGCCTTGGATATACTGAGCCTCCTATGTACCATGGTCGTGAGTACTAGGAGAATGGTATGCCTAAATGTGAGGTACACCTGCATGTTCCAGAGCATCCATTATGCCTAGGAATTAAGACTCGGTGCATCCCAACTATGGGAAGAGAATTAAGTGACAATTGCCAGATTGCAGCATGACAAGCTCTCATGGACTATTGTCAAATCTTTGAAGAGGATATTGAACACACCCCTGCAAGGTTTTTCCCTATACTAGATCAGACTGCTCCATTATGGTGTGAGAAAGTTCGAACCTTGGAAAATATTGGACAACAGATGCCAGAATATACTACAACTCTAGTTATTTTACTACAGGAACAGGATCTCGTGAAGGTCTCAATACATAGCCTTGCCCTTTTCTTGAGCTAGCTAGTCATCTCACAGCGTATATAGATAGCTTGCATATCTATCATCAACACCCTGCCCGGGAGGACCTTGCGAAGGCTCGGCGGTCATGGCATCCCTAGTAGTCTTTATGTTGTTAAAGTTGTCGGCGACGGATTCCTCTGTCTCAATGCTTCCAGCATGGTCAGAATGTGACTCTCTTTGAATGTACTAATTTAAATCAAACTCGGGGTGTTGTGGATCATATTCTGGAATAGCTAGTGCCTTACCCCAGGTGTCTATAGCTCTCATTACCTCAGGTGAAATTCTTCGTATTCCAGGAATTTTTATTCCGCGATCAGGGGGAATGGCAAAGGTCCTCCTTCTTTTAGTCATCTTCCTTTAAGGATTCTTGTAGCATGGATGTTCCGGGGTCTCTTGTAGCTCTCGTCGGTAGAATTCCATCTTATCTTTTATGGTTGCCATTTGTTGGTGTGATATAAATAATTCCAGTTTTAAAGCTCGTATCTCGGCTTCAGCATCTCTGGTCTTAGTGATCCATCTCATTAATTCCCGACACTGGTCTTCGTAGAGTGAGTCGAGAGCATGCAAGTACCTGACTATGGATATTGTAGTATATTCTGGCATCTGTTGTCCAATATTTTCCAAGGTTCGAACTTTCTCACACCATAATGGAGCAGTCTGATCTAGTATAGGGAAAAACCTTGCAGGGGTGTGTTCAATATCCTCTTCAAAGATTTGACAATAGTCCATGAGAGCTTGTCATGCTGCAATCTGGCAATTGTCACTTAATTCTCTTCCCATAGTTGGGATGCACCGAGTCTTAATTCCTAGGCATAATGGATGCTCTGGAACATGCAGGTGTACCTCACATTTAGGCATACCATTCTCCTAGTACTCACGACCATGGTACATAGGAGGCTCAGTATATCCAAGGCGCTAGAGTGTTTCCCAAAGGAGCTGCGGGAAGCCTTCGACGGTCACACAGTCCGAACGAACCCAGTTGTCCTCCATTTGCTGCAAAAATTTTAAGCACAAGTTAGAAACTTTTGCAATACAAATGGGAAACAACGATCATAAAAGTTCTCTTTTTTTTATCGTCATCCAGTCCTAGGGCTTTATCCTACGGTCAAGCTCGGCTTCGATACCACTCTGTCAGGCCCTCATTTTGAGAGTCCTAGTGCACCTGTATTTGCGCTAGGATCAAGCACAAATACACACAGAAAGAACAGAAATGGCACACAGATTTAATATAAAATACCAAGCTTTATTGATACAGAAATGAGGTCTTACAGCAGACAAGGTTTAGATGGCATAGTCGTAGTCATTACATGACTAGCAAGGTTCTACTACCGCAGAGCGGCGATTTATTATAGCAGGGTGGTAACTACTACAACGGTAACTATAGCGTAGCGGCTCTTTATTCCACATGCATGCTTGAGCGCGGTCGAAACCCTATATTCTAGTAACTCCTTTCAGCAAATTTGTTGGTCTTCGTGTGGCTCCTAGTCTTCGTGATTCGCCTCCTCATCGATGTCGAAGTCCTCCTCGGTGTCAATATCTGTGAGTCAACAACGGGTGAGTACATAAAGTACACAGCAAGCCCTAACTTTGGGTATGGTGAGATGGATGGCGGAGGCTATTTATGGAGGCTGATTATGATGGCGGAAATGGAGATGGTAAGGTGATACAATTTAGAATAATAGGGGTTTAGGCCCTAGGAGAGCATTACCCTTCTCGTCAGTTCCCGGATTTTTTTTATTCATGGTTAATTATATTAGCACAGTTTCATTACACATAATAGAAAACTAATCATAAGTGACCTCATCCCAGACATTCTAAGGACGTGGCTATTCGAATAGATTCAATACATTCTGCAGAGGGTGTACACTTTTCCCCACATGATAGGTGCAATTCCCAACCATGATCAGTGGTAGAAATAGGCCTAACGAGACCCCGTACCCGGATGACGCAACCTTAGGTTCCATATAATTCGACCACGGCCTACTCAGGGGTCGGAAAACCACATATAGTCTGGATGATCACACAGCATCCAATTTCAATAATAATCAGTGTTCGCACATGGCACAACTATAATTTTACATGGCAGACCGCATAGCAACCATGACGACCAGACCACGGAAGATCACCTAGCATGCGTGCCCTCTCCTGATAGTCTGTTGCCACTCCGGACTCCTAGTAGAAATTATACTTCTACCTAACAGGGTGTGAGATCAAGTCTACCCATATAGACATGTGGCTGTACGAATTATCTGGCTTGGCGAGATGGCCTATGAACCGGTCCTTATGTGACCGAGATGAATACCTCCCAACAGGAACCCTCACTAGGCGATCCTGCCAAGATAATTCACACCATATGATTTACCCCTCACTCGCCCCCGTCGAAAAATAAGTTTAAGTTTACCAGATTATAATTCATTTTAGCACAGCTCTTATCCTTAAATTCATCCATATCATAGAGCTCATAAAATACTATACAAACTTTAGCATATCACCTATATTCATATCATACCATGCAAGCTCATATCATATCATAAATCATTTATTCATGTAAAGAGGAAGTAAGTAATAAAAATTGAGTTAATTAATTAATTAATGGATATGGAAAGCGGTAGGTTGTATGGTGGAGGTAGCAAAATATGGTGGAGGTGGAAGGGGGGAAGTTAGGACTCGCCTTCGTTGTTTTCTCCTTCCGGGTCCTGGACGCAGTCCGGGTCCTCGCTTTCCTAGTATTCACCGTTCTCTGTCATGTGGGCCCGGTGCCGTAACGCCATCCCCGTTATAATGTCGTCGCCTCCGTCCCTCTTCCCTCTCTATTCTGTAGGCCCAGCCCAAAACGGCGCTCACGCCTGTCAAGTGAAGCGGCCGGAGATGGTCCACATGTCAGTGACACGCAGGACCGACACGCGGACCCCACCTTCCACACACACTTCACCTGCACAGCACACACACATAGAAATTGCTAAGCACACACAGGCAGTGTACACAGAGAGATGGAAAACTATTTTCCTTACATAGAAAAATTCCCAGAAAATTGCTAAATAAAATAGAGACACCCAGGAACCTAACCATACCATTCCCATGCCTTTTCCATTCATCCAAATATCCTCATAAATTCCACAAATTCCCAAACTATATTTAAACTTCTAAAAATCATATCTCCTTTGTCTTAATTCTGTTTTCCATGAAACCACCTCCAAAATTCTTCTGAATCTAGCTCTATTTATTTTACCTAGTACCACCATATAGTTCTATGTTTGTTTTTGCTTCTTGTTTTTATGTTTGGCATTAGTCTCATTTATTAGCGACGATTGACAGAGAACGGTGAATACTAGGAAAGCGAGGACCCGGACTGCGTCCAGGACCCGGAAGGAGAAAACAACGAAGGCGAGTCCTAACTTCCCCCCTTCCACCTCCACCATATTTTGCTACCTCCACCATACAACCTACCGCTTTCCATATCCATTAATTAATTAATTAACTCAATTTTTATTACTTACTTCCTCTTTACATGAATAAATGATTTATGATATGATATGAGCTTGCATGGTATGATATGAATATAGGTGATATGCTAAAGTTTGTATAGTATTTTATGAGCTCTATGATATGGATGAATTTAAGGATAAGAGCTGTGCTAAAATGAATTATAATCTGGTAAACTTAAACTTATTTTTCGACGGGGGCGAGTGAGGGGTAAATCATATGGTGTGAATTATCTTGGCAGGATCGCCTAGTGAGGGTTCCTGTTGGGAGGTATTCATCTCGGTCACATAAGGACCGGTTCATAGGCCATCTCGCCAAGCCAGATAATTCGTACAGCCACATGTCTATATGGGTAGACTTGATCTCACACCCTGTTAGGTAGAAGTATAATTTCTACTAGGAGTCCGGAGTGGCAACAGACTATCAGGAGAGGGCACGCATGCTAGGTGATCTTCCGTGGTCTGGTCGTCATGGTTGCTATGCGGTCTGCCATGTAAAATTATAGTTGTGCCATGTGCGAACACTGATTATTATTGAAATTGGATGCTGTGTGATCATCCAGACTATATGTGGTTTTCCGACCCCTGAGTAGGCCGTGGTCGAATTATATGGAACCTAAGGTTGCGTCATCCGGGTACGGGGTCTCGTTAGGCCTATTTCTACCACTGATCATGGTTGGGAATTGCACCTATCATGTGGGGAAAAGTGTACACCCTCTGCAGAATGTATTGAATCTATTCGAATAGCCACGTCCTTAGAATGTCTGGGATGAGGTCACTTATGATTAGTTTTCTATTATGTGTAATGAAACTGTGCTAATATAATTAACCATGAATAAAAAAAATCCGGGAACTGACGAGAAGGGTAATGCTCTCCTAGGGCCTAAACCCCTATTATTCTAAATTGTATCACCTTACCATCTCCATTTCCGCCATCATAATCAGCCTCCATAAATAGCCTCCGCCATCCATCTCACCATACCCAAAGTTAGGGCTTGCTGTGTACTTTATGTACTCACCCGTTGTTGACTCACAGATATTGACACCGAGGAGGACTTCGACATCGATGAGGAGGCGAATCACGAAGACTAGGAGCCACACGAAGACCAACAAATTTGCTGAAAGGAGTTACTAGAATATAGGGTTTCGACCGCGCTCAAGCATGCATGTGGAATAAAGAGCCGCTACGCTATAGTTACCGTTGTAGTAGTTACCACCCTGCTATAATAAATCGCCGCTCTGCGGTAGTAGAACCTTGCTAGTCATGTAATGACTACGACTATGCCATCTAAACCTTGTCTGCTGTAAGACCTCATTTCTGTATCAATAAAGCTTGGTATTTTATATTAAATCTGTGTGCCATTTCTGTTCTTTCTGTGTGTATTTGTGCTTGATCCTAGCGCAAATACAGGTGCACTAGGACTCTCAAAATGAGGGCCTGACAGAGTGGTATCGAAGCCGAGCTTGACCGTAGGATAAAGCCCTAGGACTGGATGACGATAAAAAAAAGAGAACTTTTATGATCGTTGTTTCCCATTTGTATTGCAAAAGTTTCTAACTTGTGCTTAAAATTTTTGCAGCAAATGGAGGACAACTGGGTTCGTTCGGACTGTGTGACCGTCGAAGGCTTCCCGCAGCTCCTTTGGGAAACACTCTAGCGCCTTGGATATACTGAGCCTCCTATGTACCATGGTCGTGAGTACTAGGAGAATGGTATGCCTAAATGTGAGGTACACCTGCATGTTCCAGAGCATCCATTATGCCTAGGAATTAAGACTCGGTGCATCCCAACTATGGGAAGAGAATTAAGTGACAATTGCCAGATTGCAGCATGACAAGCTCTCATGGACTATTGTCAAATCTTTGAAGAGGATATTGAACACACCCCTGCAAGGTTTTTCCCTATACTAGATCAGACTGCTCCATTATGGTGTGAGAAAGTTCGAACCTTGGAAAATATTGGACAACAGATGCCAGAATATACTACAATATCCATAGTCAGGTACTTGCATGCTCTCGACTCACTCTACGAAGACCAGTGTCGGGAATTAATGAGATGGATCACTAAGACCAGAGATGCTGAAGCCGAGATACGAGCTTTAAAACTGGAATTATTTATATCACACCAACAAATGGCAACCATAAAAGATAAGATGGAATTCTACCGACGAGAGCTACAAGAGACCCCGGAACATCCATGCTACAAGAATCCTTAAAGGAAGATGACTAAAAGAAGGAGGACCTTTGCCATTCCCCCTGATCGCGGAATAAAAATTCCTGGAATACGAAGAATTTCACCTGAGGTAATGAGAGCTATAGACACCTGGGGTAAGGCACTAGCTATTCCAGAATATGATCCACAACACCCCGAGTTTGATTTAAATTAGTACATTCAAAGAGAGTCACATTCTGACCATGCTGGAAGCATTGAGACAGAGGAATCCGTCGCCGACAACTTTAACAACATAAAGACTACTAGGGATGCCATGACCGCCGAGCCTTCGCAAGGTCCTCCCGGGCAGGGTGTTGATGATAGATATGCAAGCTATCTATATACGCTGTGAGATGACTAGCTAGCTCAAGAAAAGGGCAAGGCTATGTATTGAGACCTTCACGAGATCCTGTTCCTGTAGTAAAATAACTAGAGTTGTAGTACCTAGATGTAAAATAAGTGTGGCTTTAGTAGTTAGTACCGTTAGAGTCGCCATGTGTCCCTGATGTCCTTGTAACATTAGTACCACGTGTTGTCGCGTAGTAATCGTTCTAACAGTTGATGTGTATGATGCAACCTTGTATCATATATGTGTAATTGTTCGTGCAATGTAATATATCGTGTGTTTAGTATATGTTGGTGTGCTTTTTTTTGTGTCTTGCATGCTTGTCTATTTGTGTTTTTCCAAATATTTTCCCTCTGCTTAAATGCCAACGGGATATCTTCTCATCTTTGCTATCCAAAAGCAATAGATGGAAAGGAGATCTGCCTGGATCCAGCAGCACCGCGAACAGCAAGCTGAGAGGCAAGGCCAGGAAGAAGAGGAACGTGTTGAACAACCACCTAGAGGCCAGCAAAATCGTGGAAGACGACAAAATCGCGGGCAGCAAAACCAAAATCGTGGGCAAGGGCAACCACCAGTCAACAACTATCAAGAACAAGAAGGTGCTAATGAACAAATGGAAGAAGAAGTTAACCAAGAAAATAATCAAGGACAAGAGGAAGAACTTCCACCACCTCCACCCACCTTAGCAGAAATTATGGATCGCCAAACATGTCTTATGGAAACACTCGCTAGAAGGCATGAAAATGGAAACGGACAAGGAAAAATGGCCACATTTATGAGGCTTAACCCACCCACTTTTGACAGCTCTGAAGATGACCCATTAGTAGCAGATGACTGGCTCCATACTATTACCAAAAAATCGAATGCCGTAAGAGCAACTGATGAAGAAAAAGTCACCTTAGCCACACACCAGCTAGTTGGAGCTGCAGGGGAATGGTGTGGTTAGGTTCCTGGGTGTCTCTATTTTATTTAGCAATTTTCTGGGAATTTTTCTATGTAAGGAAAATAGTTTTCCATCTCTCTGTGTACACTGCCTGTGTGTGCTTAGCAATTTCTATGTGTGTGTGCTGTGCAGGTGAAGTGTGTGTGGAAGGTGGGGTCCGCGTGTCGGTCCTGCGTGTCACTGACATGTGGACCATCTCCGGCCGCTTCACTTGACAGGCGTGAGCGCCGTTTTGGGCTGGGCCTACAGAATAGAGAGGGAAGAGGGACGGAGGCGACGACATTATAACGGGGATGGCGTTACGGCACCGGGCCCACATGACAGAGAGACAAGGGAAGAAACGGAGGGTGGCAGCGAAGGAACGGCGGTGTCTGGCGTGGTGGTAAAGTAGAACAGGGGCACGAGCTCGCCGGAATTGGCTCCGCTGGCGTCGTCCTTGCCCGCGGTTCGACTCCGCTTGGTGGTCAGCGTTCTAGGGATTAAGCTATAGCCTCTGGTGGAATTGGTGGTGACTGTGGGTGCTCGTGGTGGCGGCAGTGGCCTATCGAGGCGAGTGCGGTGGCGTGGTGGTGGGATTGCTCCCGCGTGGGTTACTTGAAAGTGCAATGATGGGTGGCATGTGGTCGCAATGTGTGTGGGGGCGTGCAGAGGGGGTTGCCACGCCTGGCCGTGCCTCGCCGATGGCGGCCAGCGGCAATGGCGGCTCGGCGGTGGATCTCACACTTGTCATCACAATTCATCTCATTCTTTCATCATGTTTCATTTCTTAACTACGATGATGGTGCGAGAATCAAGTCTCCTTTTCTCGTGGAGCAAACGACGATTCGAACCGCTTACAAAACTCAGCTGAGGCTTCCTAACCACACGACATATGCGGGACTTTAACCCACATATATCAACCTGACTCACGGATCCTCCAAGACAAGAATGGGTCCGCGCCACCCGAGAGCATAGTACACCACTAATCCAGCCCATTGCCACGTGGGTACACACTACTCTCGCCATCTCTCCACTCCCAGTGCGCGAGTAGCCATTCTCGTAACGGAATTGCCGAAGTAGGGCTTACCGGAGCATGTGGCCAGTACTAACAAAGTTCTTGATCCAAGGACCAACCAACGGACGGTCCTTAACCGACTCAGACGGAAACACTACATGGGACTCCATTCCCGATGCAAGTTACCCGTCCGGTCTCATATTATAAAACATAACTCACTATTTCTCAAGTTATGTCATCATCATATTATTTTGAAACTTTTCATTAAAAACCTATCTTACTAAGCATAGCTAAGCATAACTAGGCATTTTTAAATCAAAACAGGTATCAAGGATGATATAGTAATAATCAAGGTTGGTAATGCAACAATTAGGTAACCACTCAACTCCTAATCACCTAATGCAACATATCATAATAAGTGATGTAAAACTTTATAAAATTCAAGGTAGGGTTTAATGCATCCGGGGCTTGCCTTGGTTGACAGGGTAGTCAGGCTCCTCTGAAGTACCACAGATGTCAAACCCAAACTCAACTGGTGGTTGACCTTCCTCTGGAGCTTGGTCAACTCTTTCGGGTTCAACCTCGTTCACTATACGTGATAATGATGCATGCTTAATGAAATGCTCATGAGGAAACATGATAACAAGATAAAGATATTTAAACAGGGTTAATTGACTTGAGTACAACTTTCCTTCACGGTACAGTTGCAAGCCAACAAAACCAACTTGTTGTACTGTTTTAGGGTTCTCTAAGTCATTAGTCACTAATGTCCATCATTAGATATAAGACAAGTCACTAACAAACCCTAATCACTACTCAAGTAATTAGGTTTATGGTTTTATTATTTACTAATCATTAATCACATTTATTAATTAAACAATTAATTAATTAACAAAACTTAATTATGGTTAAACATAAACTCAATTATAAACTTAAGTGCCAAGGATCATTAGGGTTAATGACCCAATGTCATCACTCAAGAA